>CAJJDP010000052.1:2536-112333 GCA_905182995.1 Paramecium octaurelia
TACTAATTGAGTGACTTTTTAAGCATCTCTATTACAGGTAGTAATATTGTGTTGCCGTTCGATTACATTTGAGGGTTGCCTCTTTTCTTGAATTAATTGTGACAATTCGAATCAAACTTCACTTGATTCTCTTTATCTATTAATAAAAAATTGACATTAGCTTCCACATAGCCTAACATTTGATTAAAATTTTGCGAAAGTATTGATCTATAAAAATTATGCAATATCTGTCTAATGTGTAACTATTTCTCATTTAACGAACTGATACGTGGTAATCTTTGCAGTTAATTAATGCTTTATATCAACTCACTTATAATTAATTTGTTGAACTTGTTTCATAGGATCTGCCTAGAAAATGGACTTCATATTTGAAGTTCAGTCTCAATGTCCGTTAAGTGGGGTTATATAATCAAAATCAATGTACAGCTTGCAATCTTTTTAGTTTATTCCATGCTAATAAAGTACTTGCAACTGCTAATTTGTACATTTTCGATTTCTGCCCACTCGTAATCAATCTCCTTGAATACAAAGAATTTCTTGATATTAGAAATACCAAGGACTTTTGAAAAGAGAAAAATTTGCTCAATAAGTTGTGTGGCTAAATTGGAAGAGACTGACCACGTAAGTTAAAATTTGAACTGGATATGATTAATCTCACCTTGTTTTCGTGAATTTGAATTATATTAGGCCTAGCTTGCTAATTGTACAATATAATCATCACATTTGATGAATTATAGTTAAGGAAGCCCATATGTTCGGTTGACTCTACTTGTTTTTGGCAACAATAATAATAAGCGTATGGCAGTAATTTCTAGCAGTAGATATTGAAACCTTGTTTTGCTCAACATCTTGAAATATTTTTGACAATCAAATTTTGACGATGAAGGTCATTACTATTTTGACAATAATATATATCATACATGTTATTAATTCCAACAATATGCCAAACTTAGGTAATTTGTCTTTTGCAAGTATGCTAAATGTCTACAAAACTCCTACTTGTTGTATTATGGAGTAGTTACATCAAGGGAAAATGCTCCCTGTAGATAGATACGATTAACATCAGATTACAACTCAAGCATTGAGGTAAACTATGGGAACTTTCTCTAAGCTTCTGTAATTCTTGAAATTCTTTAAATTTATGAGTTAAGATCATGAAATTATAATTGAACGCCAGTTACTTTGCAATCTATCCTAGTGCTTCTATAGAGGGAGATTCATCTTCTCTAGCGGAAATAATTTAAACATTTTCGAACAGCATAACTTACTTGCATTACTTTTTAGCTATTTATTTGATCCATCATAGCGGATAATTTGAACGCTTCTTTATCTTATGCTTCATATTTGTTGAACTAAATGCAGCAACAAACTAGAATGCTTGATGCTTTTAATTGTGTTTCTAATGTTTCATATCGTACTACTCTATATACATCTTTTAAGAGATGAACTTTCATATACTGTTTAAAAAAATTGCATTCATGGCAACGCTACATTCTTGCAAATTGTGACAACATTAGTAATTTTTTTTGTCAAGAATGGCAATTAGCATGTTGAAAAATTGACAGTTTAACTAAATACTGCTTTGATATTAACATGATTGCAGATCTTCATTTTACTTCATGTATCAGATTGAACCTTTCCTAATCGATATTGCACCCTAGCAATTAGTCTCATACAAAGAACAAACAACCTTGAAATTAAACCGCCTAATTTATTTATCAATGTGATATTTCTTTGTTTCTAGTTACAAGGCATTTGAAGCATCCTCAACTCTTTAATTAAATTCAGGTTGTCGATTTCCTTTACCTTGTGCGGTTAGTGTAATGGAACATTGCGATTATTTTTCATTATTGCACATTTTTTTGATCTAATTTATTTGTTTCAAATTAATTATCAGCAATTTAATTAAAAATCTAATATCGAATATTATTTATTTTAAGCTATTGAGATTAATAATTCTGAACAACTTTGATCTAATTCAGGATAGCAAGTAACTTTTCTATTAGAAGAACCATTTGTAAAATATTATATGCAAGTCGATTTTATTATTTAGAACTCCCCTTTAATATTTTCATTATCATACAACCCTCTAGTTATTATTTTTTTATTTTTTGAAATGGAAAATAATTAAATCATTAAATATGAACTCAAGGTCAATCCTGACCCATCACTTGTAAATCTCAATTTACAATTTTATATTTCCATTAAATAATCAAATGTGCTGATAATATTTATCCTGTTTTTTTAAATTAAAGCAAAAAAAGTGCACAAATTGCAATTTTGTGGCTTTCTTTTCACTTAGCTGCACCTCTGATATCCTCTAGAAATTCATATCGTTATTTTGTATTCATCCATTAAATCTAAAATAAATTGAATTTTTTGTTAGCCACAAATGCTTGTTTAATGTTATTATTTAAAATAATAGGTAATACAATGTATATATTCTTGATTTCTTTAGTCCTAATCTAAATTCTTAATTATCATAAATAGAAGAAGAAATAATGCCGTAGTGAAATCCACATATCTCTACTTTACTCAAATCACTTAAACTAAAAATCAAAATATATTAGCTATTCTTTGTTATTAAGAAATACCTTTAGTTCCTTTCAAAATTGAAATTCACGTTATTCAAAATTATTTTTATATTCATTAATAGTGTAATCAAACGTTGAAAAATGTTTAATAAAATAAAATTTATCCAAACATAATAGCAAAACCCCTTATTTTATCTTGAATCAGAATATGTAAATAATGAATTAATATTAAAGTCAAACACTTAAGAGGCAATAAATATCAATTAATTCTATGAATACAACCCAACTTTACAACATTATATCTAGATAAAGCAAGTAATTCATTATTATATGAAATTTTAACTTATAGTCATTCACAAATGTATTTTTTTTCTTTATGATAGATTTTATATCTTAACCCATTAAATTAATATTATTTTAGAATGTAATAGTTTTGGAATATAAATTCCAAAAATATAGCTCCTCTTAATGTTCTATTGTTAATTCATTTTAAGGAGGGGAAAATAAATGATCCTTTATTAAATTTTTGACCTTACAGCAGGCTATTAAATTTCTAAATTTTTTATCTGGAGCATGTGTTTAAGTTTAAGTAGTATTGTTACGATATGCTGTGTAAACAATAGCTCTTCTTTGACGTTAAGCACAACTTATCGAGCCACTTATAGAGTATTTTTTTAGTGTCAATGTTAATAATATGTTTTGTTGTATCAGTTAAGGCAATCAAATTATCAATTAAACCAAACCTTGTTTTGTAGTGATATGAATCATAAAGGCTTTCAAAATCATTAGATAATATATAACTAATCCCATAGGAATTCAAAAATTTGTCAGCTTATTATCAACGTCTAAAATCATAAATTATTGAATTGATTTTCAGAGATTAAAAATAATGATAATTTGTAACCGTCCTGTGTCATACACAATCGCTTTTTCACCTTCAAGAGAGATTTAAGTTTCAATAAATTTCTACTTCCCTATAATTTGATCTTTGACACCCTTAAACATAAAATTTCTTGCACAAATACACTCAATCATTAACTTTCATCTAAGCCACAACAGATTTTCAATAAATTAAGGGCAAATATGATCATTATAAATAGGATATAGGAAATCAATCCAATACAGTATATGGTGAGAGTGTTTAATTGTCGTAATTTAGATGCATTAAACAACCATTTTGATGAGAAACAAAAGAGGAGATACACAACCTGTGAATAAATGTATTAGTATTGGATCAAGATTTTACTTTTCAATTATTGGAAAGAATAGCTCATTGATTCTGAATAATCAGCTCAAAATTGAGTAATATAGACATTAAGAAATTTAGATCTCCGAATCAATCAAATTGCTTTACCCGTTCCTCATTCATATTTCCTTTTATTAAATTCCCTAAAAAAGTTTAATTCTAGATTTCATTAATTTTTCTTATGAGTTAATATTAATTATCAATATAAAGCATCAAAAGTTAGACAATAAGTAGGAAATTAATTGCACTTTAAACAAGATGAATCTCAAGATTTACAATTTAAAGAAACCGAATCTTCATAACATCCATCTTTGCATCACAAATATTTCCTAAATAAAATATTTAGTACCTATCCACTGAACATGAGGATGTACAATAGTTCTCTGGATTGATACATTTTTTGCAAGTTTTATTGCAATATAAACACTATTTAGCATTGCCACTCTAGTATGTGCCATCTATGAAGTTGCATTAATTGCTAGATAATAATCTCAACTAATTGCAAAAAGTACAATTAGTGATTGAATTTTAACTAATTTTACAAGTAACATCACAATATTAGCATTATCCATTGATTTCATAAGTTTCAGTCTTGCAAATGCAAGTTTTAGATACATTATTTAGAATCCTCATTAGCAATCAATCACATAGAGTACAAAAATTAGGATAGATTGAGTAATTTAAACAATTCTGATCACATTTACTACATTTACTTGACTAATTTCAAATAACTCATAATATGATTGCAACTATTTCCTTCTAAATGTCTTGTCGATTCAGAAGATGCACAGTAAGTGGCAGTATTTTAACAAGTCAAACATGAAATAAAGCATCATTATGATCAGCAGAGACTGCATTATCAAAATATCCAGGCGAACATTGCCATATTCCTTAATTAAAGACATGAAGATTCAAAATCAATGATTAATTATCATTCATATTCAAACAAATAAAAATATTAACATTTTTTACATAATATATATATTTTATAACATAAATATAAAAAAATATTTAATTTCATGAGCATCATAATTTCTTTCACAAGGATCAAAAACAAATCTTTTATTAATAGAATGGAGACTATCAATTCAGGTAAGAATAAAACTTATATTCTCAAAAAATTTAGGGATTATCAATTTAATAAAACATTATTACTAAATAGATCACAAAGAAAAAATTAAACCATTTCATTGGATAAGATAATTATAGAATTTCAAATTTTTAGTCCGCATTAGAAGATACATGCTGGTGGAAATTTTGTAAGATGTAATTTTAATGGATCAGAATTTGATAATTCTGATATAAATGGAATGAACTTGAATTAAGCTTAATTGTTAAATTGTAAATGGAAAATCGTCAAATTTCATGAGTTAAATAAATTAGATAGTGCTATTTCTTAAGCATCTTGTAGTGATGATAAATCGATTATAATTGTGAGATGTTTAAACTGGAAAAATCAATTCCAAAATCAGAATTTAGGAAGAACAAGTATGCACTTCACCTATAATAATAAATTCATCAACAGTTTGTTCAGTCAATTTTTCTCTAAAATAATGTTACATTGGTATTTATAATATAAAGCCAAATCAAATAGTCATTCAAATTGTGTTAATTCAATTTGTTACTCTTTTTACCGTATTACATTTACTTTAAATAGCTATCTCGCTACCTTTATATGAAGTATTTAACATCTTAGAATTTACTTTAATTTTTTAAGATTATTGTTTTAAATAATTTTTGTTTTCAATTTTTAAATTTTTTCTTGAGTTACCAACCCCAACCCCTGATTGAGAAGATATGGAGAGATATCAAAAGTTATCTTAGTTTACAAGCAATCAAACAAAGGAATTTGAGGATAAATTTTACCTAGTTAGCAAGCAATCAGAAGAAGGTATTTGGGGATAGAAGGTCTTCAGGAATACGCCGCCGGGATTTTTTGCCTTCTCGTAGCTCATAGCTCCCAGAGACCACTTTGTCCCACGCACTTCAAGGTAGGTTATATAGGTTATCTCTAAAGGTAGTTTTTAATCCAGTGGCCTTCGCGTATATATATATCTATAAAAAATAAAATTACTTGCTCAACATGTAAAATACTCTCAAATAGATGTGAATCTTGTTAAGTAAACTCCTATAGAACTTACAATTCTGTATTATTTTCTTGCAATTGTGAAGCTCATTTTTATGATTCAGGGCTTCCGATTTGTCAATAATGCCATTATTCTTGTTTGCTATGTAATGCTTATGGGGTATATTAATGTATTAGCTGCTAACCTTAAGCATCATCTTTTAGAATATTAAATGGAAAGGTCTGCGAATGTCTTCTTGGAGATTACGATAATGGATTTTCTTCAAATTGCTAATAATGCAATTATACATGTTTAAGCTGAAATAATTCTTCAACATATTGCACATCTTGCGAGTACACAAGACATTTAGATCAAAATCAATGTCCTTGCAATACTGGCTATTTTTATAAAGGGTTAAGTAATTGTAGTAAATCCGATTCAAAGTGTTATGATTGCAATTTCAATTCAAAATTATGCATAAAATGTGATACTAATAGCTTAAGATTATAGAAATCTAATACTAATACTTGCCATTGTTAATAAGGTACAATTGAAATAAATGGATAATGTACGAAATGTAAAGTGATTGTTTGGAATGGTTAAACACTATTACAAATTGTACATCTTAAGGTTTATCAAAAATCCTTATTAATTCGTAATGTATATTTATGGATGGAACATATTTTTTGAATGTAGATTATAAATGTTATTCATGTAATTCTACTTATGAAACTTGTGTTGTGTAGACTCATTTTGTTTGACTTGTTTTTCAGATTAAAATATAATTAAAGATATTACAAATCATACTTGCAATTGCAAAGTTGAATATTATGAAGATCCTGTTAAGACCTCCTGTCTTCAATGCGATAAAACATGCTTAACTTGTTTTTGGCATTTTTTCATATTGTACTTAATGTGATTAAAACTTAAATTTAACACTCAATTATTGATGTATTTGTAAATCAGGGCATTTCTTTAATATCCTTTCTTAATAATTTGGAAGTATTGTTTAAATTAATTTTTAGTTTGCAATTTTACTTGCACAGAATGCTTAACTTAAATTAAATGTTTAATTTGTGAATTAATCACTAGATATCTTGATAATGACACATCAAAATGTATATGCAAGGATGGTTTTATGAAACTAATCAAAAATAATGTTAAAGTATTAACAATTGTTAACAATAGAATGTCATAGTAGTTGTCAAAGAAAAAAGAAAATATTATGGATCAAGGTTCAAGTAATTAGTTAGATACTCTAGAGCTGGTATAGAATCAATTTCAAATAAATTTATATCCAGGTCACGTCTTTGTGTTTAAAAAAATCTTGTTTAGTAAATTGTTAAATTATAAAAATAGCAGATTCATTCCATTTTGTAATTTTTTTAAAACGTCTAAATTCCTGTGAAGAAAAGCTTTAGATTTTTACAGCTTAGTAATTAAATAAGTATTTTAATATTAACATCCACTTGGGAAGTCTTAGTGATTGATATCGTCAGTATCAATTCATGCATAAATCTCCTTATATCTCTAGTATTCAAAGCAATTTCCAAAATAAATTAAGCAATTTATATGTTACAAGGCAAAATTTCTATGGGGTGGTTTGGTTGTACTATATCTTTGCCTGCTTTTATTTCCTTTTTCCTAATGATTTTGGCATTAAATTAAATGTCTATTATTTTCACATAATAGTTAAATAACTAAAACCGAAATGGATATACCAATATCTTAAACATTTTGAGCACTTTATTATTGGTGTTTCTTATTTATGAGCCAATTGCTATTTATATAAGAATTGTTATATACAGACCCTTTCTTGACAGTATTAAACGCAATGAAAATAAATCAGTCAGCCATTTAGCTTATTTCTTTATAAATCATAGTGAAATAGATAAAATTTACGATTAGTTAAATATTCGATGAATCTGACTTAATATTACATATTGAAAAAATATAATTATTAATTGATATTTTTTTCTTGAGTAAATACTTAGTGATTTGCCTCCTTTTATTAATCTAAACTTTCAATTAACATTTTATTGATGTTATTTCGTTTATTGGTTGATAATTTAATATATATAATATAATTATAAAATAAAATGTCTTCTTTAGAAAATTAATAATGTATTTATATCAAAGATAAAAGTTTTCTTTACATAAAGGTAAATTTTATATTGATAATAAGTATTTTATTTTCGCAGTTAAATTTCAATTTTTTACATCCTAAATTGAAATTTTGCCTTTTTAAACCATTTAATTAATGCACTATCTCATGGTTTAAAATTGTAATTTCAACTTCACTTAATTAATATCTACACTGGAGGATGAAACCAAACATTGGAGTTTTTGAAATAAATTTATTAATCTTTAGAACTAAACCTATAAATGCTCTAATAAAATCATCAAAGGATAAATTTAAAATAATCTCCAGACTCTTAGTACAAACAGTATTTATGCAATCATCATATTATTCGAAAACAAATCAAATATTTCCATTACTCATCTTCAGCAATGATTAGATGAGAATTAAAATTTTTTCTGTTTAAAATAGGATTCATTACTGCAACTTCCTAGCTTATTTAATGAAATCTTGAGCTGTTAATAGGAGGATTATCTAAATTTAAATTTAGCCCATAGATTGTAATTTGGAAGTTACAAAAATTTTTATTGTCCATCAATAACCATTCGAACAAATCCTTTGTTCAGATCAAAGTAAAATCAACTTTTAAATAGTAAGCAACTAAATCTTTAGCCAAGCGCTACCTGATATCAGTTTGTCTTTTACCTTTTGTATCCTACAACTAAACATAGACTAACTTCAAGAGAGAAATGAAGTAAACAATGCGAAAAAAGTTTTCAAGTTCTAATTGGTGACTGAATTGTACCTTTAGGTCATCCAGTGCAACTTGAGTTAGGGTATATGCATGAGATGCAGTAGTTTAAATTTTTTTTGCAATCAGTTTGCAATACACTAAGAATACTACCAAATGTCCACTAGAATGAGTTAAAGTGAAAAGAAAAATAAAACGTGATTCAATAAATTTCCATCAATAGGCCATATTAATTTAACAGATTTAATTTATTTTTGTTGATTAGACTTCTAAAGTTTATAAGTATTTTCTTTACAAAAGTATTCTTCCTTTTAACTTGAAATCATAATTTTATGATTGAACATGAATAGATAAATTTAATCTGAATGGTTTTTTTCATATTTTAAATTTCAGTTTATCAATCTTGATCTATATTCAATCTTAATTTTGCTTAAGTTCCCCTACTGCTTCGGCAGATCATCATATATCTTTTTCTTCGGTTTTATATTGCATTTAGAATTTTTTAGTGGTTTCAAATTACTCTCATTCCATAAAATTATATTCAAACTCTAGAAATAACAAAATTTATTATTCTAATAAAGTTTCGATAATCATTTCTAATAATTTTCCTTCTGATTTTATCAAGATTCTTATTTCTCTCTAAAGAAATGTAAATTTAACATATCTCTAAATAACATTATCCATATTCATAAATTTAGTTAAATGGCTAAGTTTAAATAATTACTAATTATTTGTAATTAATTAATTAACATCAATTTATGAACAAAACTTTTATTTTAAGTGAAGCCTGCATGTTAATCTTTTAATTATTGATACACTTATTCCACTTATTTCGGTTGTAAGATCTCCTGAATCTGTTTTAACATATTATTGAGTTAGAAATTAGTTTTTAATACAGAAAAGTTCTTAATTCCTTTTCATTTCTTCATTCCACATTCCTGAAGTAATGTCTTTGCATAATTGATAAATATCATTTTAAGCTCTTAATCATTAAAGTTATAAATATAAAAACTATTAGAAAAATTACAAAATATTTTAAGTATTTATAGAAGTTAATAGTATTAGATGTTGGATTATAAATACTGTTATCACTGATATTTTCCCTATTTTGAAAACTTATTCATTTTATTACAAACATATTTGGTAATTCCTAAATTTATTGTGTTAATTTTCAGAAGATATATGAACAGCAAGAGCATTGGATTGAGGATAAAAAAATTGAAGATTTCAGTTTACTATAGTATTTTTTACATAACATGATGAATGAATTCATTTAATTACATAGAAATAAATTCATTTATTGATATTAATAATGTAATAAAAGAGGTCTGATTCTATACGAAAAAATAATTTATAAGTGCACTATTAACAACCACTTTAATTGTAGTACTCATCATAGCCTAAACAAGTACCTAAATAATTTTAAATTGATAAAATTGGGAAGGATGCTGCACCTACAATCATTCCTGCATTAATCGATATGATCAATTAGGAAACTGATGTGTATTATTTATTTGACTCTTTTCACTCTATATTGAATTCATTGAAATAAGCAGAGGAAGATACCAAGATTACATAAAAGAACAAGTAACATACATTAGATTGGTGGAAAGTTACAGGATCTAGTTAAAGTTGGACAGGTGTAAGAAATATTCAACAACTTTCAGAATCACATATGAAACAATCATCTCGTTTTCTTGATAGTTATAACAGCAGAGGCTCTGCAATTATCGAAAATCTGAAACGTTAAATAGGAGAGTTGACAGAAGAACAAAAGTTTAAGCAAAACTCTCGTATGATAGGCTTGGTTACAATCAAATTATTTGATGAATAAGAACTCTATGTTGAAATGTCTAAGTAAGGGAGAACTTTGATTACTGTTTATCAAGTTTAAAATAAGTTTCATAAATGTCACATGGGTTTTTGCATATACAGTCTTTTTGGAGACTTACAAGAAAAAGAGAGCATTATTAATAAAATGTACGTAGCTAAGTGGCACAGAAAAAATGGCAACTTTTTAAATATTGTTACAGAATTTATTTAATATATTATAAAAAATGAAGGAGTGAGCAAAATTAAAACCAAAATAAACTCAACTTAAGGGCAGCTTATTAGGCACCTTCAACAATTAAGCTTTAAATTAGCTTCTACTGTGCCATTAATAAATTAAATTAAAGTACTTACATTTGTTCTAATCTCAAAGGAATTTAAAATTTGAATTTTGATTTTCTAAATTTTTGTTATTGTATTTATTTTTATTGAATTGCCCTTTTTATTAAGAAATTATTAGCAAACATTATTTTATTTTCAATTAAAAAAACAAAATGCTTAATACAAAATATTTAGATTAAGACAACTTGTTTGAATTGATTATATTCTAAGGATATAAGAATCTTGTGTTCTATTGGAATTTTGCCAAAGGAATGGTTAATACAAAATCAGAGATTCAAGATCTTTTGAAGCAAAATAGAATACAAAATATATATGGTGTAAGTGAAGGTTTGAAAGGATTTAGCTAAGCTTTTTCAAGTGAACCAATTACTAATTTCAGATACTTTTTAACAAATTATTTTAAGTTCACCATTTATGAAATGTGTTCAGGTGTGAAAATTATCTTACTCTCAAATATTTCTGATTAAACTGATTATTCAGAAACTCTTAAGGAGGTGTACACTAACTATTTAGAAATTATCAAAAGAAATCCATTTTATGTTCATGGAGAGCCCTTAGATAATCCTCTATTTATAGAAAAAATTACAGATATTTTTGAACCATTCCAAAAGAAAAAATGAATTGATTTTATACAAAAATTAATAAATACAATATATATCGATTATTCAATAAATCACACATCTTTCCCACCAACTTGGATATGAGGACTTTGATTTAAAATAGCGAATCTAAATTATTATTATTACTTTGATACCAAATATTTGCGTCCTTCATTCCAAATTATTATCAAAATACCAAATGGAAGACCACAGATACCATAATGAATAAATAATATATCTCGAGTACCAAAACCAGCATTGAATACTTCGATGTAGGAAAGACATAATGTAATTAGCAACTCCAAAAAGTAGGCTAAATACATATGAATATTATCAAAGCCTAAAATAATACTTATATTTACCATTATAGATAAAGGAGTTCTTAAGTTATCTTAAAGATTAATAATTACATATTTATCCTAAAACAACACCAAAAAAAAATGATGTTTACGCATAGTTTGAAGCTTCTGTGTGATAGCAATATGGTCTATTTGTGACAGGTGATATCATCTCAACATTGCACTAACCCCATTCAATGCTAGAAACTATCTATCTATTTTCACATTTCAAGAGAGTCATTCTTAAATCATAAGCTCCATGTTTCGCATAAATCCAATCAATTTCTTAAGACCCCTTTAATTGAGTTCCTTCACATGTTTTGTTTGGGTATAATTCTCTTAAATTAGAATTTCCAAACCATGGATCACTTGGATCATATATGTCATTATATTTAGGAATAACTCCCTCTTTATTTAGCAGAAAAAGGAGAGATTGAGGAGTAAATCCAAAATCGTTGAAACAAACATACCACTGAAAGAACCCACAGCAGGTTTCTAAAACCCCATTTTAAGCGTATGCATATATTATTAATTGGCTACTTACTAAATGTTCATTTTTATTCCTAGGTCTTCGGGTCATAATATCCAAATCAGCATCTTCAAATACAAATACCATCGATGGAAAGATATCTGTACCAATTTAGACACATAAAACCAAAATAGTTGTTAAAGGCAATGGAAGTCTAAAAATTATAAAGGCTAAAAATGGAATTAATTCAGCAGTATTGGCAGTTAATGCATATGCAATTACTTTTTTAAAATTATCAAATATTCTTCTACCTTCTTAAATTCCAACAACAATATTTGAGAAATCATCATTCAAAAGTATCATATCTGCTGCATCTTAGGCGACATCTGATCCTGTTATGCCCATAGCAATGCCTATATCAGCCTTCTTTATTGCAGGTGAATCATTCACTCCATCTCCTGTTACAGCAACTATGTGGCCCCTCTTTTAGCAAGCAGTCACAATAATTAGTTTCTAAGCAGGACTGGTTCTTGCAAATACTAATTGTGGTTTGCTTAGCCACTTTTAAAGAGATTTCCCTTTTTCACTTTCTGGTAATCCTTCATCATCAAGCGCCATTTTAGTAAGCAAATCGCCATGAATTACTAATGCATTTGATAAATGAAATGCATCTTCCATAGTCAACTATTTTTCTTCCATGATCTCGTTTACAGTTTTTTCTGTTATAATGTTACATTACTTAGCAATTGCTGCTGCAGTTATCGGTTGATCTCCTGTAACCATTATAACTTAGATATTAGCTGATTTACACTTTTACACAGCTAAGGGAACAGATTCCTTTAGTGGATCAATTAAGGATATCAAACCTATAAATATTTGTTATTCAAATGGAAAATTATAATTGTCCATATCAAATGAATAGCCTTTTGGATATTCAGATTTTGGTAAATCCAATCTACAAAATCCCAAAACCCTTTCACCTTAATTGCAAAATTTATTATTTATTTCTTTAAATTAATGATCCCAATCATCATTAATTTCTTCAATTTTTCCTTGATTATAAATTCGATTGCACATTTTCCAAACTCTTTCTGGAGCTCCTTTTGTCAATAAACAATAATAAGAATCATCCAAATCTTATTCTATAATAACAATAGCATATTTGTTTGTTGAATTAAAGGGTTTTCTTGCCTATTAGTTATTTTTTCCTATTGCCACTTAGTAATTAGATCTAGTTTGTAAAATATCATGTATTGGTTAAAAAAAAATAATGAGAGCAGTTTCAGATGCATCTCCAATTGTAGGCTTTTCTTAACAGGTTAACCTCTAGTAGTTATTTTACCATTTGATCTTTGCTTCTTCTAATTTGATTTCTTTTTATTCCTAAGATAATCCAACATCGTTCATTATCTTCATTGAAATATTTTAAGGTAGTGAAGTATCAAAGGTAGCTTCTGAACACAGAATTGCAGTTTCATGTAACAAATCGAAACACTACTCTCCAGATTAATATTCATAATTAAAGGAAGCCCCAAATTTTTCTTTGTTAGCTCCCTTCACTTACTTTCCATTGTACCATAAATTTTCGACAGTCATTTTATTTTAAGTCAAGGTACCTGTTTTATCAGAACAAATGCAAGAGGTAGACCCAAGAGTTTCAACCCCCTCTAAATTCTTAACCAGAACCTTAAGACTAGCCAACTTTTTTGCAGTTATTGCCAGTGCTACTACAACTGTGGCCAATAGACCTTCTGGAACTATTGCAGATATTATTCCTATCGCAAAGATTAAGTTTTATATAACCGCTTAATATAAATATATATAATACGATAGCCGACTGAAAAGCCCAAAACAAAGAAGAGAATTCCTATTGTCAAAGCTATTCGAGCAATATATATTGTAAATTAGTTCAGCTCTTTCTTTAAGGGTGTTTCTTCTACTATTGCATTAGAAACTAACCCTGCTATTTGTCCAATTACAGTTTTGTCCCCTATTGATATTACTACTCCTTTGCCATTTCCCTGAAATATATATTAATATTTTACTTCTTTACAAAGTGTTCCAAAAAATGCAAGATTCTTTGTCTCTAAAGGATTCTCTTTATGAGTACATTCTATTGTTCGTATGATTGCAATTGATTCCCCTGTTAAGCATGAATTATCAACTTTCATTTGATTACTCTCGATTATTCTTATATCCGCAGGTATTTTTTTCCCCAAATCAATTATTACTACATCCCCAGGAACCAATTCAATAGCTGGTATTTTTAATTGCTATCCATCTCTTATAACTACAGCCTCTGGAGGAATAAAGTTTGAAAAACCAGCCATTATTGCTTCTGACTTCCTATTTTAAAAATAGGTTAAAAGGGTTATTATCACAATGACACCAACTAAAACAATTCCTAAATAAAGCTAGTTTAAATTTCTTAAATACTTAAGATGGGTCTTCTGGGGATAAACCATAGGCTAAAAAGCATAAGGTAGCCGCACCCCATAATAATAAGGAAAACACGTTAGTCATCTCGTGCAGTAACTAAATATACCATGGAGACTTCTATTTTTAAGTCACCCTGTTTTTTCCAAATTATTTTTATTTTTCTTCTACTTGATCGCTGTTTATCCCTCTTTCTATTGAAGTCTATAGCTTTTTTTCTAATTCTTCAAATGAAATATAATGTTCGTCCTTGCATAAGTCGTTAGTGTTACCATATTCAAAAGAATTGAAACATTCTTATTTTTCTCTATATTTGCTTTTATGCCGTGGTTATCAGCATTCATTAATAATCTTTTACGTCTTTCAATTATTTCTTCTTCTAGCTTTGAAATTTCTCTTTAAGCATCTAATAATTGTAATTCTTAACTTTATTTATAAAATAGGATGATTACAATTATTCAACATAAGCTATTATGATCTCTGATGAGCTTCGATTGAAATTATTTGACATCTTTAGATTTGAAGTATATGACTTTGTAATCTTTTAATAAATTAAAGTACTATTTTTAGAACTTTGAAATTCTCATTTCAAGGGAGAAACATTAATGAAAAAATTATTTAAAAGAATTTCTGTTGAATTATAAATTTTTATGAACTTCTTTTATCTAATTTTTATCTTTTTCAGATGAGAATTTGAGTTATACCAAATAACAAAGATTCAAGAACTTTCTCAAAAGAATCTGAGCATAGAAATGATAAAGATGTAGCCAAAACCATAGATTTGATTTTACTAAGATAGTAGTATATCAAAGAATTTTTTGGAGCCACCAATTTTTTACTTAATTTTATAAATATTTTCAGTTGAATTTACCTAAAAAATAGGTATTAAACTATTTTTGTATATTTGGCGAGTAAATTATCATTTTAATACTTCCTTTAATGATACTTAAGTATTAAGCTAATCCAATGTAGCTGGTTATGATGAACCATATTTCTACTTTATTAAATCAGTCTACAATTCTCTATATTTTTTAAAAAGCAAGCAATAAACCATGAAATGCAACAATAAATTATATCATTAAAATTAACCATATTAAAATTAACCAAATTTTTCAATATTTCAGCGTGGTTTAATAATTATTAACTGTTATATATTTATTTAATTTTAACGACATCAAGAAAAATGAGAGCACAATCTCCCACATCGAAATTTATCCCTACATCAACAATCACAACAACTAGATTAGTAAGTTCCCCTCACTCAAATATAAGAGATCAAAGAGCTGATTCATCGGTGAATAGCAGAGTAACAAAAATAACAACATACTCCTCAAGACCAAAGACCACAATAACAACAACAACTACTTTTAGACCAGTCATTGAGACAAGAACAGTAAGACTTTGTACAGATAAGAGATGCTAAGGACATGAATAGCATATTGAATAATTGACTTAAGAGAACCAGTAATTACATTAAAGAATTTATGAACTTCAATAGGAAATAGAGTCCACATCAATATGTCAAAGACAACACACTAATACATATTCTTGTGAGATAGATAACATTAAGAGATTGTATGAAGAATCATAAATTAATCACAAATCTGAAATAGAATACCTTACTTAAGAAATTACATAATACAAAACCCAATTCTAACATTCAGATGATTAAGTAAAATACTTGACTTAGTAATTAAAAAAATAATCTAATAATGAGAATTATGAAAATTAAATTACTTTGCTAACTACAGAGATGGAAAGGTTAAATATGATCATTTTGGAAAAGAACACTTTTGTAGAATAGTTAACCCAAAAAATTAATGAATTAGATTCTGAATTAATTAATAAGGAAAGTATCATTGAAAATTTAGAAAATAATTCATCTAAATTGAGAAAACAATATTAAGAAGCTTGTAATCAAGTAGTTCTTATCAGATCAGAGTTGGATAGGTAATTAGAAACCATACAATAGTAGGAAAGAAATATATTCCTTTTGAATCAAGATAAATAAGCAATTGAATAATATACTTTTATTTTAGAATAAAAGGAGCAACAATTATAGTAGTTGCGAAGTAACATTTAATTGTTAGAAATGAGATTGTAAGAATAATAAACTACAATTTAAGCATAATATAAGGAAATCGACAACCTCATGCTTAGATTGGATTCTGCCAATCAGTAAATTGACTATCATTAAGCAGAATCTGATGAACTTTAAAAATATCGAAATATATTATAGAATGAATTAGAAATGTCTAAGCAAGAAAATACAAAATTGTAAGAACAAATTACAAAATTAAAATAATAATAAACAGATTTGAATAAAACAATTGAAAAGTTAAAGTTGGATCTCAATTAATAGCTAAGTTCTATTCAATAAGATTTCAACTTCGAACTCTAATCCAAAAATGATGAGTTGGAACAAAATAAGTCTTAATATTAATTGGAATTAACTGTTATTACTAAAAAGTTTTAGGAGGAAAACTATTAGCTTAGAATCAACAATGAGGATCTGTAAAACGAGTTAAATTAATTAAATAATGTGAATTCAGTCTTGCAGAACACTGTTGATGAAAAAATAAATGATATCTCAAGTTTGAAAAACCAATACACTTAATTATATAGTGAATATAATACATACAAAATGAAGCTTTAAGAAGAGAATCATAAATTGAAATTAGAAATAGAAGATGCATTAATTACTTCTAATTAGTTATAACAAAAAAAGAACTCATTAGAATCAACAATTACAGAATTAAATCTTGTCATAAGTTCATTATAACAATAAATAACTTAGTAATAAAATGAATTGAATTCATTAAAATATAAATCTGGTGAGGAATACTCTACTTTAAGAATCCAAATTGAATAACTTGATTAAAATAACATTTAATTGTAGACTATAAGATCAAGATTATAAAAGGATTATGAAGAAAAGTTAAATGAGCTTAAAGACTTATAAGATAAGTTCAATTAATACAAATAAACTACCTAACAAGCAATTAAGGATTTAGAGAAAAAGATATATGAATACGAAGAAAAATTATCCTTATTATCTTCAGAGATTTAAAGAATGTTATTCTAAATCAACTAAAAGAATGATTTAATCTAAGAATAAACTACAGTGTTAGATGAATATTAGAGAGAAATCAAATTGTTGAAATAATAGCTTGAAGAAAGTTAAATCTAAGCTGAAGAATAATAAAAGAAATAAGAATTTTAAATGAATGAAGCTTTGACATAACAAAGAGAGAAGTTATTTAGATTTGAAAGCGAGAATCTTTCTTTTAAGTCTTTTATTGAAGAACAAAATCATGTGATTGAAACTTTGTCAAAATAAATTGATGGCATGACTGGCGATTTAAAATATTAATAATAATTAGAAGAAGAGTTATCAAAGAAAAACTCATTCTTAACTAAGTAATTGACAGATCTTCAGTCAGAGAACGCAGAAAATTAATTTAAGGTTGATCACTTATTAGTTGAAAACAAAGCTCTAAAATAGGAACTTGAGATTAGAATAGACACAGAGTCAGAACTTAAATTTAAATTAGATAAACTTATTGAAGAATTAGCAAAGAAACAACAATAAATTAATGAATTTGAGTAAAGAATTAAAGAATATGAGTAAAATCAATCAAATGAAGTAGTTTAATTTGAAGAAAAAATTACTTATTATTAAAACGAAGTTGAAACTTGGAAGAAGAAATTTATAGTCTTAAATAAGGATTATCATAAGACATAAGAAGATTTAATGATGGTTTAAGCCGAATTTGATGCATTTAAATAGAGAGGAAACGCAACTGTAGTTAAGGTAATTCTATTATTAAATAATTTAGGAATCAACAAGTTTTGAGGTTCGCAAATCATCCCTATATAAGGAAAATATCACAAATACTAAATCAAGTTAAGTCAGCCAATCCAGTCAAATTATTGTAAGACCACTAAAGGAAGTAAATATTTGAGACTACTATATAAATATTATAATATTTGATCCAATATTAGTTAAATATTTTTTCTTTGAGAAATTACATTGATTACAACTAATAAAATTCAGTCTATTTTGATGCTTTTAATATTTATAAATTTTATTTCTCATTGTGGCTTTTCTAAGTATTCTGCGAACAAATCAGTATCATTATTATTATTTTCTTCATTACTTGCATTATTAATTTTTGCAAATTGCATAGGAGCCAGTTTATTATCTAGAATGCTATGAAATACAAAATTAGTATTACTTGAAACATCTTATATCTTCAACTAGAATCTGAATTGCTATAATTAAAGCAAATAAAGAAAATGATATTAAAACTTTAAAAGTTCCCATGATATTTCTATTTACAATATCTAGCAAGAAGGGCATAAACACAAAAATCAAATTTTAAAATCCTACTGTAAGACCAAATGCTTTGCCAAATGATTTCATTTTAATAATGTAGATAATTGCACTCCAAGTACAAACAAAAGATAAACAATAGCCAACTGCTAAAATAACTAGACCTATATGAGGTGAGGTTAAGTATTATATATGTCCAATAATGATTATTATAACAGAAACTATTATCAAATACCTTCTATAGGTAAAATATTAGACTAAAGGACCGATAATAAAAAGTGATAAACAGCCTAACATCCAAAATAATGCAATATCTAGTTCTTCAATTTGATTATTAATGTCAAATAAAACCGATGCCATAATATACATAGATACGTTCACAAGCGTGACTATTGAACAATAAAACACTGAATTAAAAGCTAAAAGTAACCAAAACATTTATGGGAAAATCTTAAAATCTTTAAACTTAAAAAAATAGAGTTTGTTAATAATTTTTGTATCTTCTGCTAATATAATGTCACTGCTAGGTTGAAGCTATCTATAGGAGGACAAGTAATTTTCGTTTTCCAACTTCTTATCTATTAAAAAGCCAAGGCATAATAATATATAGCCAAATAATATGAATGCTATTCCGCTTATCAAGGATGTCATCAAATTGTATTTTTTTTAAATAATTGGAGTTAGATATATAGATAACACTAAACCGATTTATGAAAATAGTTGTAAAATACTCAAAACTATTGACTATATACATAATTCAATGTTACAATGCTATTCTTAAAAAAGGGGGCCAAAAAAGATGCCCATAATGGTAACAATGACTCAATACCCCAACCTAAAAGTAATCTACCTAAGATCATCAATAAAAACGATTTAAAATAAACTCCTACTGTGAAAGTCAGTTATCCTATTATCATAATAACTATAATAATTATTAATATTTACACCTACTATATAAGTCATAATTATTCTGTCGCCATGACAATCTCTCATTCCTCCTGTGAAAAGAGGCAAAAATGCATTCCCAAAAGCATAGATTATGTAAAGAGATGCAAAATACAAGTCGAAATTTATCGTTGAATCTTCTTAAAACAATTGTTATAGAGTTTTGTATATTGCCACTGGTTAGTCGAAGCAATAAAATGAAGGAATAATTATCCAGATGGACAAAAATAAAACTAGATATCTTAGGACGGATTATTATTTCATATGTATTCCATTATTTTATACTGTTTTATCATTTTGTTTCGTTTTGCTATAATTATTGCTTTAATCAATATAGCTTTCTATAAACTCTGTATGCGATGCATTCATTATTCTCTATATTGAAAATAAAAACGTATATAAAATAATTATTAATTATAATTAATAACAATTCATAAATTAGGAAGAAAATCACACCCAAAAAGATTGCTATCCACAAGAACCAAAGTATCATAATTTATCTCTGGTAAAAGAAATAATCAAGTTAAGTGATCGAAGACAGTTCAAAATAAAAAATTAAAGAAATTTATTAAATTGTTGTTAAGTGGGAGAAATAATGATTTAGAAATCTATATATGCAAATTAATATTTTCAATATTGGGATTGTTGATGTTTTGATCTTTTGGAATTTTATTTTTTATTTTATGAAAATACCATTTAATCAGCGCTTTCCTTTGATAATTCTTCCTTTGTATGCCTTGATTCAGCTAAAGTCTTTTTCTTCTCAACTATAAAGTTTTAAATGATATCTACCCTCTGTCAAAATAATGTCTAAATCAATTTGGTGATCAGTTTAAGATTTTAATTCTGTTTGCAATTTAGTTCCTGATACTTCACTCCTATCATCCTCAAACTTAACTGTTCCTTTCTTTTGTTTCTTTTGATCCTATTTTGGAACATATTGATTTGAAACTAATAAAATATTGTCAATTATCTTTTCTAATTGTTCTATTTTTGGCAAAAGGGTCGTCTCATCATCATCACTATTTATGATTTCGACTCCTATTTATTCTTGAATCCGCATATACTGTTACTAAATTTAAGCTATTTGCTTTTTATTTTAATCTATGCCTCTTGAAATTCTTTCAATCTTAGAATCTTCTGAATTTACTTATTCTTTGATTGGAGCCTTTGCCATTTATTTAAACCTTTATAAATATTACTAAATTTTCTCATTCTTTTATTCAGTTTGTTCAATCTTGAAGATAATAATATTAATACTTCTTAATTGATCTCATTTATTTCCTTATAGATTTCATCAATCCAAATTTCTTAATTATAATATTATTTCAGTATGGCCTCGACATTGTTGAATCCTGTTTCCAAATAAAGCTTATTAAATTAAGCCTCATATTCAAGTACTTACTAGGCAACATCCTTCTATTCCTATTATGATTCACTCCTTTCTTTGAGTATTGGTTTCGATTAATCCCCTTATTCTGTTAGATAAGGGCCTTAAACTTAAGATTTTTGATCTGAAGCCATGCTTTATTGTTCCTATTACTCATCTTTTTAAGGTTTGAACAAGGCTTCGTATTCTTGTTAGAATTTGTTTTGTTCCTTATCAGCTAATTCCTTAATCAGTTTCAATTAGTCCTGTAGAAATTTTTACTATAATTAATAGGGTTTAGTGTTACCTCTTCTTTGAGTAATTCGTTTTATCTTATACAATTTTAATATTCTCTTTATTTAAAAATAGCATCTTTTTCAATTCCTTTAAACACAGTCGAATAAATGACTCTTTCCCTTCTGCTGAGATTTAATTATTCTTTTTCTGCTTCTACTTCTGCTAATTACTCATTGTGTTTAATGTGAATCTATTACAGTTTCAATTCTGAATCTCGAACTGCCTATCACTATAAATGTTTGTTTTACTTTCTACACTTAAGTTAACTCACTGCCAGAATTTGTATTTTCTATTTTAGAGATGTCCTTTGCGCTTGTTTTCATTGCATTCACAAGGTTTTCCAAGTCTTACTAAAAACAATAAGTGATTTTATACCTTCTTTTTAGTTTCTATCTCAATTTTTTATGCGATCAAAGCACACTCTTCCTAAGCCTTAATCACACTTAAAGCTAGTTAAGTATCTACCACTGTATTTTTTTATTTTTAATTGATCAATTAATCTGTATATTCTGAATTATCAATTTTCATTTGTGAGATGAGAGATCTAGTTCAAGAGTAATGAATACCTGTTTTGAGTTGTGATTTGTTGGAAATCAGATTTGGCTTTTTGAATGGAGGTGTTTAGAGTTGAAATCGTTTAACTTTGATTCATTTAATTATTATATATTATTAACATTTTATAGGGGTAAAGTTACAATTGATAAATCGTAAATAAAATTAATTAAAAATATCATATGCTACTTTCAACATCAAAATTAACGACTTCCAAACTTACTAAATCTCAATTATCAAGTCCTTAGAGATCCACCATCAACTATTTGAGTTAGGATCTTGATTCCCCATCTAGATAGAGAATTAAATTGCTCTCAGATAAATGGAATCACATTCAAAATGGAATTGACAAAGATAAGCTAGAAAAAAGAGAAGTATTGGAAGAACGAATTAAAATAATTGAAGACGTACTTGCATCTGAAAAACCAAAAGATGAATAAAAATTCAAAGTCATTAAGGATTCAGTCTTGAAACTATAAGATTAAGCACACAATCAAAAGTCAGAGAGAGAAGTATATGATTGAAACCATAATCTCTAGGCATTTGACGATAAGAAGGACAAAGATTTTAGAACATTATCAGATAACATCGCACTTTCATTTGAATAAGAAAGAAATATCAGGGGATAAGGGGAAACAAAGTTATAGAAGTAAATCGACGAGCGTTTTGCTTAGATCACTTTAACTATCACTAGGAACACTCATTAATATGAAGACAGAAGCTAGGCTAAAATTGCAGAGGTTCTTTAATAAATCTAGGTTGTTAAAAATTAATTAGATTAAGAGAGAAGATCAAGGTACCTTAGAATCTTAATAAATATAGGGAGGAATCAGCTGAATCATTATCTGAATAAATTGATAGCGAGATTAATAAATTCTCAGATTAATTGCTTGTTGAAAAGAAAGTAAGAGAGGAGACTCAAGGAAAAATATTCAGAATGATTGAGGATGTGCATGGCAAATTACAATAGGATATTAATTTTGAAAGAAGGGAAAGAGAAGCAACAACTGAAGCATTACTAAAATTGTTAGAAGACGCATGTATTAAAATAGATAAGAATTTCAGATCGTTTTGATATATAAATATATAATAAATTGGAATCTATCAAAAAATATTAATACAATTATAGATCAACTGCTAACCATTCTTTAAATTTTTTTATGTTATTGTTAAGATTGTTAATACTATTTTTCCAATAATTAATTTTGGGATGCAAATGAAATAACAGTTTTTTTATTAATAAGTTTATGAAATGGGATTCTCTATTTTGCAATATTTTATGGCTGATTTAAAATGGAGTTAATGGAATTATTGATTGTTTTATTTAGATTTATTTGGGATGCATTATTGCTATGAAATTTGAGTTCTTTTTTATAAAAATAATTTCTGCCTATTGTCTAAGGACCTACTCTTGATTGTGAGTTCCTTTCTTGTTGTTCTTATTACTTAATAAATTGTTGATTTGGATTAGCAGTTTGAATTGTTTCAACAGTTTAATCCCTACTAAGACCATACATCAATTTCAATGCTATTTTCTCTTAAATAATAAACATTAATTTACTTCAAAATACTCCTTTGAGGTTTAGAAATTTGACAATTTGGACCTCTCAAACTTATTTCTGTTGGGATAACACTGCACAAAGAAGCCCACATTTGTTTTCTCTGCTTTGATATTCATAGTTTGAGTTTCTTCCTATTTTGTTGTGATTAGAGAACTATCTTTGGGCTTAGGAGATCTGAGTTATTTCATTAATTGCGTTCTGCTTTTTTATTCATAGTGGGTTGATGTTGATTTCATAATTTTTTCATCCAATGGAAATTACGTTTGCTTTATGTTCTCTTATGATAGCCTTCTCCCTGATTGCAATTATGCAATATGTCTGGTGGAATTTATGATCTTGTCAGTGTGATGTTCAGAGACTGATTTGCATAATTACAATGAAGAGATTCTTTAAAGTTCTTAATGTATGCTACCTCCATATTTATGCCATGGACCCAAATTTTCCATATCATTAATAATGAAAGAGTCTTTTGTATTTAAGATTAGACGTACCATCTCTACTTAAACAATCATAAATCTCAGCTTCTTTGCTCTCTTTAGATCTCAACATTAATTAATTAAATGGATAATATAGTTTCATCGAACAGCAATAATTCAAAATGCTGAATACCCTAATAGAAAAGAAGCCATAAAAATTCTGGGAAAAAGAGAACAATGAGTCAAGAAGCTTAATTAAATTCAAATAAGAAGATTAATCTGATGTTGAATCAGAAATAGTTCCAATAATAATTCCTAAATTTTCGCTGGAAAGGACATAAGAAAAACAAGACGATACTTACAAAGGAATAGTTCCATCTCCCAAAAGTGATCTAGGATTGGAGGTTGAACAATTGTGGAATAAAGCATTTCTATATTTTTCATGTGAATTGGTTAAAATATTATAACTACATATCTGAAGGATGGAACAATCTTTTGTGGAGAAATCAATGCATGGCAATAGATCCTTAAGCAGAGAAGGGTTCTTTTTAAATGAGGGGGAGTGGAAATAAGGGAAGAAGAGTGAAAATTGAGTTAGATACTACACAAATAGAACTTATGATAAATTATACCAAAACGCTAGATATCAGAAAATTATATTGGAAGGCCTATAATGGCAAATTTAAAAATTATAAAATTCATGGAAAAGGTATATTTGAATTAATAAACGAGTCATGTGTGTGTGAAGAATTTACAGGTAGACTGTTGCATGGATAATAGATATATGAATGCATGATAAGTAAATAATAAAAGGCATTCGGAATCAAAGATAATCCTTTAAATTGCGCTTAAATTAATATTAATAGTCTCTATAATTTTTCAACATCAAACTATGTTTCTGTCCTTAAAAATGAATATTTCAACTGATGCTGATAAGAGGATATTAAAGAAATCCAATAGTATCATTTAGATTTGAGAAATGTTCAAAGAAAAAACCAAATAATTGTGAAATTAGTATTCGCTTCCTAAGAAAAAGTTACTGTAAAACAACTCAAGTATGTAGAACTCATGAATATATATTATTGGTGAATTTTTTAAATAAACATGTATTTGGTTTAATAATGAAGGTGATCAAAGAGAATAATATTTAAAATTCTATTTCCTAAAATTATGGCCTTTTAGATATATGAATCAAAGAGGAAATATTTTGTTAACTAAACATATATCCATAATAATCATATTTAATATGCTTATTGTATTTGTATTATCAAGTCATGACCATTTTGCAAATGAAAACACCTTTTATGCTCCCTTTAAATGAAAATAGGTAACTTTTGAATATAATAATATTTTTTTTCAGTTCTGGACTATCTCAGAGTGTACTAGGGTGGAAATAGTTCACTTCCAATACAGACTAAAACTTAAGATGAAATGATGCGGAAAATTTTGATAAGTTTTGATTAAAATGAAGAATGGAGAAGAAGGATATAATAAAAAAGGTGTTTAATGAATAAATTTTTTTTTGTATAATTAATTAAATTAAAAATAACAGACAATGCTGAAAAAAGAAGAAATATGGCAATCTATTAAGATGTTTCAAAAGTAGAATAGGAGGGAATTGGATTAAACAAGAGAATCAGAAGATTAATCATCATTTATTTCTGATAATGAAAAAGAAAATTTATTTAAAAATAAATAGCAATCTTGTTAATGCAAATAATAAGTGCTATAGCTTAAGAAAGAGTGCATGCTTTAAATTAGGGAATTAAAGGCGTAGCATCAAATTGAAATGGAAAATCTTTAAAATCAATTTTAAAAACTAATGATTGAGCAAAAACAAAAATACGAATAAGAAATTTCATAATTAAAAGAAGATCTTGAGTTTTATATGTGTGAGTAAAACGACAAAGAATTACTATAATTAATAGAATAGGAATAGCAAAAAGATAAAGAAATATTTTAGCAATAATTAGAATATTAAATTACAGAGAAATTAAAGTTAGAATAAAAATTAATGTAAATTTTGGAATTATCTTAGACAATGTTAGAGAGAATTAAAATAGTATTAAGAATCAACTTAGTAGAATTAGTCAAGTCAATATCCTTAACCTAATTACTAATAGTTACAGTAAAGTGTACATAAGAATTGCGCTCCTTAATTATTTAGAGATACTAATAGGAAAGTGAAATTGTAAAGTGAAGGAGTAGATAGATCAATAGTAAACGATGATAATAGCAATAGGGTTGGAATATGCAATTCAATAAAAAATTTTAATGCAAATATTAAGCATATGGAAAAATCTCAACAATCTTAATATTGATTATTATTTTTATTTTATATAATGTCAATTAAAATTAAATCTGTGACAGATATTATTAACAAATATGACCATTTTATTTTTGATATGGACGGTGTTATTGTATCAATATCATATTATATATAAGTGGACAGGCGGATAATTCATAGAGAGCGGAGTTAATGGAGTTAAGCATTTAATTGAAAAAGGGAAATCAGTATATTTCTTGACAAATAATTCAACCAAAAGCAGATAGTCTTATTTTGAAATATTATCAAACATAGATATAAAAACAGATTTGGAGCACATCTATTCAAGTTCATATTTAACTGCAGTGTACCTGAAAATGAATAACTACAAAAAAGCCTTTAATTTAGGAGTGACTGGTATAACTGAGGAATTATCAGCTTTGGGAATTAAAACAAGAGACTCTGATGAGTTTAAGGACAATCAATATGTCACGTATGACATTTTTAATAGTATACAACCTGATGAAGATATTGATTGTGTTGTTTCAGGCCACAATCCATAATTTAATTATTATATGCTTTGTTATGCAAGCTTATGCATCTAAAAGGGATGTAAATTTGTTGCAGCAAATCCTGACAGCTATATTAAGGTGTAGAATCGATTGATGCCAGCAGGGGGATGCATATAAGCAATTTTGGAAAGAGCAACAGGATAGAAATCTCTCCTGGTGGGCAAACCTTCACCAACAGCTCTGGAAGTTATAATGAAGCAAAATAAAATTGATGATAAATCAAAAGTGGTCATGATTGGTGATAATCCTGAAACAGATATTGAGTTTGGGTGGAATTGTGGAATAGATACTATTTTAGTAACTACAGGTGTTACGAGCAAGGAATAAGCTGAAAATGTAAAAACAACATATGTGTGTGATCATTTATATATATGAATATGATAATTATCATGCTTATTCTTAACCAACTTGCAATTCAAGTTCTGCTATTCTTCTTTGTAATCCGAGCAATTATTGTTACAATGCAGTTTTTTCACCTTTTAATGCTGTAATTTGTTATTACAATCTAGAATTTTCAGCCTTTTAATGTGCAAAATGTCTAAAAAGATGATCAAATGATACTACCTTTTCATTTCTTCTTCAATTCTCATTAATTCATTTGTAAGTGTTTTTTTAACATCCTATGTTTTCATGCTTAAGACTGATTCTAGAGTATCTTTTTCAGATTTCAATATTTAAACCTCTTTTTTATGGAAATTCATTTCATCTTAAATCCCTTTGATTGTTTCCTTATATAAACAATTTGGATACTTCTAAACTCATCAATTTTCCTTTGAGTGAGGCAGGGTTTTGTGATCCTGCAAAACTTTAACCAGTTTATCCTAGATCACCTTTGGTTAGATTATTGCCAGCTGATTTGAAAGCATTACTCATTTATTATATAAATAAATATAATTATTGTAATAAAATCATTACTCTTTATACTTTAACAGAATCTTTAATATATCCTAATTGATAAATTTAAATATGAAATAACTCAAACATTAATTTTATTGACTAAGAGTTTTAAAAAGATACCACCAAATACATGAAACATAACAGCAATAGATATTAAAACTATGGCACAATTCCACATTCCAAAATGCATGCCATAGTAGTTCCAGGGAGACAATTCAACTCCTGTAGGATCCAAATGAAATATGGCATCATTCAATTATGTCCTCCCGAATCCTTCTAAGAAATATTTAAATGGCTAAGTATATGACAAACATCATACTGAAATGTATTGGACCCAACTAATAAATTTAGGAATAGAAGCCAAGTTAGCGTATTGCCCACTGAATACTTAAAGTGGAATCAAGAGTATTGGTCCTAAGGAAGCAGATTATTTGGCATCCTTAAATAAACATCCAGTAAATCTATTGATAATGTTGATGTTCATACATTCCTAATCCATTGCCACTTAAAGAGACAGAAACACTTATAACAGTAAAGAGTATAAGGTTCTCAAGTTCCCAAATAAATCCAAAAGCAGCATATAATGCTATTGAGAATAAGATTTATATAAAAACATTCATGGGTACTTCTAACAAAACCTTACTCAAGAAATAGGAAGAGACTCTATACATCTTAGAGTTCTCTTCTTTTAAGAAAATGTTTCTTTCAATCGGGACTAAAATAGAATGAATTAATATACATAACATTAACAACGGTCCTAGGGCTGAAAATATCGCAGAAGTTCCACAAACAAAACAAGCTCCTCTCATATTGTTTAAGTATTTGCTTAGATCATCAATGCTTACGTTTTCATCTTGGGGAGGTTGATCTTTTCCCACTTACCAAAATAGCCATCCCAAGAATAACAACATGAAGACTGATCCAAATATTTTACTTCTTAATAAATTAGGACTCCTAACATAGTTAATGAATTATCTTTTCATGAGAAAATTCATTTCTTGACAGAACGATGTTTAGGTTCTTCTTTTATCAAACCCTTGATATTGGGAATGGAATTTCAGTACATCTTCTTCTAGATATATTTTGTAATTGCTATGAGTGACTTTATTATCTCCTTGATTAAAAGCCTCATTAAGATTATTCATTATGGAATCTAAAGGAGTTGAATGGATATCTACATTCAAATTAACTTGTTTGCAATAATCCAATAGAAAACCATAATTCCCTTGATAGATTGTTTATCCATTATTTAAGATGATCATACGATCAAATAATTGACATATATCTATGCTTGGTTAATGTATTGTAAAAATGACTGTCCTTTTTTGACTAAATTTAATTTTAAAATTTAATACTTAATTGTGATCTTCTTGAGAATATTCATACAAATAAATGCAGTAAAGGAATCTAAGCCTGAAGTTGGTTCATCCAGGATTAACACAGGTGGATCGCTAATTAATTCCATACCAATGGAAGTTCTTTTCTTCTCTCCTCCAGAAATGCCTTTGATGATGTTATCTCCCACCAAAGTATTTTAGCAGCCTCTCAAATTCAAATCTTTGATTATCTAATCAACTCTAGACATTCTTTATGCTAAATCATCCTTCAATCTCATATTGGCTGCAAACATTAATGTTTCTGACATCATCAAAATTAAATACCTTTTACAGTCAACGTTGCCATCAACAAATCATCCTAGATCACAAAAGCACCAAAATCATTGAATCTTTTATATTTACTGTTGTTTGCTAAGATCTCTCCACTGATAGTAGTGTTTGGTCCAGGTTTATATCTTTTGCTCAATAATGCGACCAAGGTTGTCTTCCCTGCACCGGATGGTCCCATAATTGCAGTCATTTGACCTGCTTTTGCATATCCTGAGACATCATTGAGAATGATTTTTTCATCAATTGATCCTAATAGAGGATCTGTTACTTTTGGTCTCTTAGATTATTCCTATTGTAATTATAAATATAAGAATTCTACCATTCTAACTGTTACTGTAAGATTCTTCCAGTGCAAATCTATTTCCTAATTATCGATTTTGTTAGGTTTGACTTTTGGCAAACTGATGTATTCATCTTGAGATTACATAATAAGAAAAAATTTATTCTTAATTAATTATGTCACTATTTAATAATAATTCAATTTTCAAGCAATTTGCGCTTAAGCTAGCCCAATTTGGATGAAATTAAATCAACTGCCACAACAACAACTCTTTTCTATTTAATTCTAAATTAATTCAATTTCAAATACCTATTCTAAGTATCAGTTTCATATTCATTGTTTTTAAGTCTGCAATCAGTCTTCCTATTTTCCAATTCCTTTGTTTTTATAGCTACCTTCTAATCCACTTCAAATTTCTCGTTTGTTCCTTAGGTAATTCTAGTGGACAAGGAGGCAACCAAACCTAAGATTAACAAATTCTTCATACCTTCCATATATGTCTTGTCTTGATTGGCTTAAACAAGTTGATCAGATAACAGAGTATTGAGAAGGTCGAAATTACTTGATCTGAGAGCTTCTGCTTGATCTTCTCTGATTCTTTCAGATTGAATGTAATTTTCAATTTATTTCAATATTGAAAGAACCTTTCTTGTTAAGACTTCAGCCTAAGAAGGTTCCTCTGCAGCTTTGGATGCCAATTCACTCATTATTTCAAGCATTGTGGCATACCCTTCCAATTACACCTTTCATTTAGTAATATGATATACATGATGTTTGATTTTATTGACTTTTTAAGCAACTTAGGTTAAAGAGGTTAGTGATCTTGATTCAGTATCATCTTGTTCGGACTCTTCATATTTGAAACTATATGATTCTTCTAAAAATGAAGGTTTTTCAAATCTTTTTCTATTCTTAACAAGAATATCTAAGTAACTATTGAAGTATCCCTTCACTTAGTTAACTCCGAATAAAGCTTATTCTAAATTGTCTAAAATAGTTTCATAGGCTGCAGTCTCTGTTTCCCGCTTATGAGATTAATATTGCAACTCAGCCTTGAGATCTGTAATTTCATTATTTTTTCGTTCCAAACTAGCTACAGCCTAAACTTTCTGTGGATTCAAGGAATCAAGTTGACTCTTGAGACCCAAGGAAGCAATGGTATTTTGATTAATTTGATTATTGAGGGTTGTGATATCAATGTCACAATTCTATCTTATCCTAACTATGCGATCGTCGTCTCTTTACTACTCGTTTTCAAGAGTTTTCTCAATCCCTTGCACCATGTTAATAAGATTAGACACAACTGGGTCTTCAGTTTGTAGCTCCATCATAATGGTCTGAAGGATCGTTTATCCAAACTTAGAGCTTTATAATTCTTCAATCTATTGATCGAAGTCCATTGTCAGGCATCCTAAAACTAGTAGAGACAATAAAATCGAAATTTTCATATATTTATATATATTAAAATCCGTTTTTATTTATTGGTATTAATATTTTTCAGAATCTTATGCGTTGAATGTAGCTTTTAGTTTCCATGTCGAATCTTGTCTCAAAGATATCAATGCATTCAACAATAATTTCAAGCTAAGAATTTCTATAAATTAAAAATTGAATTTTGCTACCTTCCTTCGGTTTATTGTCTATGAGCCTTCTCAGTGTCATTGCAAGTTTGATCCCAATCTCCTTTTTCAGTTTATTTATTATTAATAACCTATAGATTATATGATATGCATTACAGCATCCTAAGTGGAAACATCATTTCTGACTTCCAAGATCTTTTGTCCCAAGACTTCATATTTAGCATTCAAATCTGCAATACTTCCTGCCAGTCTTCTGTTGGCTAAAAGTAATCTTTCTTTTTAGGTTTAAAAATCTAATTCTCTTGCATCATCTGCTTTCATTTCTTCCTTTTAAACTTAGAAGATGCTATCAACAAGAGTGTCAATTATCTTAACAACCTTTTGTGCTGCACTTTCTTGTGTACCCTCATCTTGTAATACCTCCAATAACATGTTGACCATAGTATGGAAACCCTTTTTGTGAGGATAATATTTCAAGAAGTTTTAATGATGGCTCTTCAATTCAGCAAAGCTAGTCTTCTTCAAAGCTGTGATTCCTTGAGATAATATTTATTTGGCTTCTTATAAGGCTGAAATCAATCCCACCAATTCGTCTCTTCTTTGTTCGTATTCACCCTAAGAATGATTAACATATTCAATTTACTCTTTACACGTTACGAGCCTCTTGCAATACACTAATTCTATCCAAGTTTCTTTACTCTTCCCCTTGTTTGTCTAACAATTGTTATTTCTTGTCGTTTTGTTCCTATTACAATAGAGGCAATCTGTCTTCTGCTGTTGCTTTTCTTTCCTTGGCAACTGTTATGACTGCAGCAGCTGCTTCGGATGCGGTTTGGCAACTCTACAATGCCACTTACACATCTTCATCTTCAGCTCTCTATTCATTGAGAAGGTCATCCTTCATTTGCTTAAGGAGATGCACAACTGTGTCAGCAGGATGTTCTTGAAGCAATTATACTTGTAATGTCTATATAATTGTTTTTCCGAATTCTGAATCTCTTAATTAAGCAAAGAAGTATTCGTCTCTTGCCAGAGCTGCTCCCAGCAGCACAATAAATACGATTATTTTCATTTTTGTTTTATTAATTATTAAAAACGAATATATGAAGTAAAATTAATTAAAATAATCACTGAGTACCATATTTTTATATAAATAACTTATGTAAATACTTATTTCTGGAAATGAGTGTCTTAAACATATCTTGATTGAACCCTGTAAAATTGTCATCCTCGTAATTTTCCAACTACTCAGTTAAACCTTTGATTTTATTATTGAAAATCTCACACATCATGGAATCGATACCAGAATTCTTTTTGGGGTAATTGATTCTCTGTATGGTTCTGCACAATTTAGATTTCTTCCATTTAAAGTTGGTTAAATTTTAATTTAATCTTAAGAAGGATCGACATAATTTAGATATGGTGTTATCCTTATCAGGATTAATTGCTACACTTTTGTTCTTGATTCTTTGTTTTAAGAAAATTTATTATTTTGTGATTAGAACTAAGGATTCTAAATGACTTAAAACATACTTAATGATTAAGAACTGAATCAACAATACTGAAAATAAAATTATTAAGCTAAAATAAATAGTCCCTTATAAAATGCTTACGTCAAACTTATCCAAATTACTTAAAATTGCTTATTGATCCTTTATAAATTAATCATCTGTTTAATAACTAGTTAATACATATAGATACATAATAATGTAAAATTAAGGATACACCAATTTGTAGACTGAAACCTCATTATATTCCAACGTCTTGCGATTCTTAACTCTCAAGGTACCTCTCCCTATGTTCTCGTCATCTCCAAACTATTTCATCTTCTGCCAATCGTATTGTGTAAACCCTGTTAGAGAAGTATTATAAATGACTGTAGGATACTTGAACTCCTCATAATAGCTACTAACTAATAAATGGCCGGTTGAATTGACAATTTCCATTTTGAGTCTTTAATCCACAAAATAGGGAAGCAAATCAAAAGCTAAATCGTATCCGATCACTCCAATCATTTCTCCCTTTAAGTTAGTCAAACTCGCTGTAAAAGCGATCGCTAATTTGTTAATCCAATCCAAATATAAGTCAGAGAGGTAGAATCTTTGATTTTCATACTTAGTTCTATTCATATGGTTTATATACCAGGGTCTTATATGGGCTACAAACTTGGTGTAATTTCCCCCTTTAAAAACAGTAAAGAATTATTCAAAGCCTGTGCTAGTGAAAAATGTTTATCTATATAAATTCAAAATTGGGAGAGTCTGAGTAATCAGAGAAATTAATGAAAGGTACTATTAATAATCATACTCATCTATTTACATAGTTTTGTTACAGAATTTGTAACACAAACTACAATTAAATATATATTGATCCCACAGCTTTGGATTATCAATGCAATTAGTTGGTTAAATTATGTTAAAATTGTTTTATCCCTGCATTTCAATAAAGTGATTTAATTTGTCAATATTAGATAAAGTCTAGTAACTAAAATTCAAAACTCTATTGAAAGATTAAGTTTGGAGAGTATTATACCGAGACATTTAATTGGTTGTTTCTAACCTTTCCATTGATAATGTGCTCTATGATAGAGAGTCCTTTGAAAAATTCAAGAAAATCATCAGCAGAGTAGTTGTTAGCAAAATGCAGAAAGCAATATAAAGAATAGAGAATAGTGTAATTTATGATTTGATTGTCCAATTTTAGCTGCAGAACAATCTATGAATTGGATTCCTTCTAGGCATTTTCTAATTTTAAAAATAAATGTATAGTAATATATAAAATAATGATTAAAGTATATATAATCCATTTTTTAAAAGAACTTTCAAAGAAGCTTACAAAAGTAAATTTAATTCTTGACAATAACAACTTTTTCACCAATATTGAATAATCTGTCCTTCCAATCACATTTAAAATCTCCATCCATCTCAATCCTTTAACATTCCGTGTTTTCATTAATCATATAAATTTCGAGCAGATTTTAATTTTTAGTTGTGACTAAAAAATAGTTTTTGAATAACAACACATCCAAAATTTGAGATTCAAATGTTATCATTTAAATGCACTTGAGAAAAGTATTCTCGATTTGATATAAATTCACCCTTAAATCATCCCCAATTGACAACAAAACTTTACCATATTTTTTTGATTATTGGTATCTAAATTAATTAATTGGACCTTGATGAAATTGCTTTGAAAATAATTCTTTGAAATTTGAACTAAATAGTGAAATTAATCCACTTGTCGTCCCCAAAATAAGAAGCATTTCTTAAACACCAAATTTATTTATAACACAATACTCCAAGACCTTAATTTTATCCCAATAGGAATGAAAATTTAGAGATTGATTAAACTACGGCATGGATGACGAAGGAAAAAGAGGAAAAAATTATAGGGAAACCCCAGAGCTAACACAGATTTAATTCTAAACTAAATATTAAAAGAAATACCTCAAAGAATTTCAAAGCAACTCCTTTAGATGTGTCTATAGTTATTTTGAAATGTCTAATCTTTTTCAAAGAAATAAGATTGTAGAGTAACAAATCTATGCCAATCATTATTGCAATTAGAAGTTTCTCTGAGTCTACTGTGTAATCAACAATGGATTGATTAAATTTTACTGAATGACTCATTTTCATAGTGTCAATGTCAAAAAGGTGAATTTGATTCTATTGTGCATAAATTAAAGTATCCTGAATTATAAATCATATTATCATACTTTACATAGGTTATGCAACTCTATTTTAGCCACAGCAGCCGACTTTATGACTTTAGACTTAGTTTAGGGTATTAATGTAAATTATGAGATTTATTAAAATGAAAATAAGGACTCGACAGTTTTCGTCCATTGATTCAGCTTATATGTGAGATCTACATTTAATTCTTCAAGTTTTGATTGGATGAATTTGATTCGTTATCCTTGCATTTAGCATTTCTCCTAAATGTCTTTATAGAAACTTTTGGGTTTCATAATCTTAATTTTATTTTGAATATTGATATTCAGACTTGTTCCGAATCCTTAGATGTCATTATTACCATCCTTTAACTGTTTTTCATTGAAAGAGTGCTGAGGTTACACTATTTTTATTAATTGATTAACATTGTTGCAATCTAACGACCGATTTAGAATGTTTTAATAATTTTAAATTATTTCCTAATCAACTAATTGGCCTACATCGATAGAATTTAAATGATCGATTAATAATTTTGTCTGTTAAATAACATTTTACTAAAATTCCTAAATTTCAGTGGTCAGTGTTTTGATGAACTATTTCATATTCTATTGCTTATGACTTTGTTATTCCAAAAATTCCAAATACATACCATCAGCTAATTCTTCTAACAAGCTTTACTCTTAATTCAATAATTATTGAATATGATACTTTGTAAGCTTCAATAATTTATTATGAGGTAACGATCTTATGAGTTATGTGACTATTCAAATTATCTTGATTAGTTAAAACCCTAAAGCAATCTTCTGATAAACAGCATAATTATATTCCTATCATTATTATAAATTAAAAATAATAATATAAAATTAACTCTATTGTTTTATCAACAGATCAATAGATATAAAAATTTTAGAACAATTTGTGATTATTTTTTAAAATGAGAAATATCAAACTATAAAAATATTAAGCAAAGTATCAATAATAAATTTAAAAAATCAAGTTATATAATTTATTATAATTCTCCCTTTAAAAATATTTATATATAGTTAATTTATTAAAAACTTAATTAGAAATGTTAAGGATTAACTTAAACTTAAGATCAATATTCTTGTTTTATCTTCAGTTCTCTGAGATCTGAAATTATTAGACAAAATTATTATTATATTATAAGTTATTTCCAGTTGATTAACCTCCAATTGGAGAATATTTCATAAATACCATAGCATTTCTTAATAATTAAATTAACTAATTCTACTTAAATACAATTGATATTCATTCAACCCAAAGGATCTTTTCATTTTCTCCCCTTAAAGCTCCTTAATCGTATTTTAACATATGATTGTGCTTAAAAATAATATGGAGAATAAAGTACATTGTTGATTATGTAAGTACATATTTTGTCTACTTTTTGTTTATCACATTGTTGGCGAAGCAAAATATCTCTAAATGATATGATGTAGTTACTCAAACACAATCTACTCTAGACTCTTCTTCTTAAATTAATAATTAAAATAATCGTCCAATACAAATTATAAGACTTCTTAATTTCTTTCAAGCTCTTGTTTCATTTCTTAGTTATAATTATCCTAAATGTTAGGCTAAAGAGTTACATCGAATTAATAAATATAATTAGAGGCTGATTTGTAGAGAATGCTTTCAAGTTGTTGTTTAATCAAATAATTTTTTAGGTAATGCTATTCTAGAGCCTATTGAACAAGCCAAATATGAACTATGAGAAAATTGTATCTAATTAGTATTTAATCGCATTGAATTTCTACAAATGGTATGGTTTTTACTTGAATTAAATTGATTTCCAAAGATGTACGCTTCAATATCATTGAATATTAATTGGCCTCGGGTATTTTTGAGATTGAGTTTATTCTTAATCCATTATATAGGAGTTGGCCTAGAACTCGAAAAATTGGAGAGGCAATAAGGTATTCTGTTCATAAATGAAATTAAAATTTAATTATTAGATTAAAATTTATGAATGTTTATGATTAACAATATAATATATTTGCATTTGCTTAATATTAAATAATTTAAAATGAGTTTGTAATAGATTCAACAACACATAAATCAAATAAAAACCAGCTATCAAATACCAAACAAGGAGTTTCAAAATGCATTCAAACATTTTGAGAGTTGTGTTCCTTTTCTTAAATCAGAGAATCAGGAATAATTGAATCAAGTTTATAGAGCCTTGAAGAGATTTCGAAGAAGGCTGGAAAATGAGTTGAAACTCAATTAAACCGACTATCATGCATTCGTAAAAAAATGGAAATCCTTGAACATAACATTTGTTCCACTGGTTTATGATGTGAAATTGGATTTCAGTAAAAAGATAGCAACTCTAAGTAATCACATATAGTTTATGAAGAATACGAGGATTTAATCAATGTTAATTTTAATCATCACCATTATACAAGCAGAGAGATGTTAAAGGCTTCGATGATGATATTCTAACATTTAGAAGTAATATAAGTTAATTTTATTGTAAGGTTGAGCAATATGCAAATTACAATAATTTAGAGAATCTATTGACACAAATCAATCTAAATTACAATATCGTTTCTTATCATAATTTTACTCATGCATTTGCATTATTCCAAGTAACAATTGAGTTTTAACTAAGTTATTATTTTGTGTGTACGAGAAATCTGATCTTAAACTATTTGTATCTAAGTAAGACATATTTGCAGCTTTGCTGGCGAGCTTAAGTCATGATCTAAATCACAGTAAAAAATGAATAAATAATTTTAAAGAGGGAGTGAATAATTTGTTCAAAGTTAAGAAATCCAAAAAGTTAAATAAAAATATATGTGAGCAAGCAGTCCTTGAGAGCATGCATGTTTCCACACTATTCAATATTCTGGCTCAGAATCAGCAGCTAAATTTTTTACATTATTTGCCAAATACATAATAACAAGAGTTTAAGAGAATTTTGGTGAGCTCTATTTTAGCCACAGATATGGGATAACATTTCAATATCTTCAGTTGTTTCAAAGATAGAGTCAATGCAACTATTGATTTGAGAGAAAATCAAAACATAACTGACCCTCTGATTAGATACAGAGGATTTAACAAAGACAACTTTGATGACAGGAAAGTAATATACTATATTTGATGACTTTAGTTCATTTTAAATGTGTTGGTTCACGCTTGTGATATTTCAAATCCATGCTTGGAGTGGGATGCGTATATGAAATGGTCCTTTTTGTTAGCCCAGGAATTTTAAGATTAAGTACATAATATATTAAAGTAGACTCTAAAAGAGGCAGCAAAAGGCTTGGAAGTGACAGCGATGTTGCAATATAAGGATAAACTCACGTTCTTTAATGGCTAAACATTTTTCTTAAGTATTTTTGGATGTTTAATTGTTAGATACATTTGTATTGCCTTAATGGTAGACAATTGCAGCACTGTATCCAAGTCTAATTGATTTGCCTAATGAAGTCAAGAGGAATCTGGAAATTTTGGAAGAAGAGAAAAAGAAGTTAGCCAATTGATTTTAGTGATATTAATAAATATCCAAAATATTATGAAGAAGGCAGTAAAGGAGGCTGAGAGAATCTCCTCGAAAATATCATCTCCGATGATTCTTGATCCATACGGATCTCAAGGATCCGGTATCATGCCATATTTAAAGGACGCGTTGAGAACTAGAACAGCGTTGAATTAGGCTGAATCTTGTTTCATTGGTATTAGGAGTCTCAAAGTTATTTAGATTTTAAACGAAGTTAGTTTCCTTTATTCGCAAAAGATAGATATTTCGAATTCGTGGAAGCCTATAATAGAAAGGACAAGGTAGATTTGATTAGATTATTGTCTGTTCCATTATATGATGTATTGCATTATTTAATTGTTAGATTGTTAAAGCTTGTCTAAAGGACAATAAGCCTTTGCCTTTTAAATTGTATAAAGAGATGACGGATGCTTAAATGGTTTAGGCTAGAGTATATTATTAAAAGGAAATATCATTGCAGTCATAATACATATGGTATCAAATTACTGTTAAATTTAATTTTATTGATCCAGAAACTAAGAAGGATGTTGTAAAATACAATGTTCTAGAAAGAAGAGAATCAGATAGTTCTGAGAAGGATTGGCGTATATGTAAATTAGATTGAATTAAAACCACACATATATTTTATGCTATTTGCAAAATAACATTATTTATATGCTAATTTAGTTGAGAATTTACAAATAATATTTTATAGTTATATTTTATATGCTCAAAATTCCTTGTAAGTATCATCCGAATTCATATGTGGAAAGAATATGTGCAAGTTCATCTTGCAAAAGAGATCCTACATTGTGTTGGGAATGCATGATTGATGAAGCTGATCATGCTAGAAATCATCGCGATGTTATGGTATTTTTGAATTTCAAATTTAGATTGATTTTGACAATTTCACTACTCGACTAGATGAGGAGTTCAGAAATGTGTTGGAGAAGAGAAAAAAAGATTAGCAATTGGCAATAGAAGGACATTTAAAGCTATTACAAACCAAACAAGATTTCATCGATAGATATGAATCATAGATCAATAACAGGAAATGTTGGGTGGATTACATTATAGCTGACACAACCAATCTCTTAACATAACTATTAGAAAAAGTGAAGTCCGAACTTTATGAACACTATAACGAAAGATTTCTACAATATCAAAATTCGTTAAACTTTCTGGTTTAATCTATTCAACATAGGTACGGTTTAGTTCCACTTCCTACTAAAGAAGAAATGCTCCAAACTTTGGAAGAGTTGTCCAAATAAAATAAGGAATGCAACACCTATGTGACTGAGTTGAAAATTAAATTACTACCTCCTGAAGACTTAGGCAAAAACTTAGCATTTATAGACACTTTTTAGGAGTTCTAAATATAAAATGAAATAGTCGAAGAATTAGAAAAATAATGGGCAGACACACCTTAGGCTGATCCTGAAAATCCAACATTTTAATAGGAACAAAACTTTGTTGAAATTATGAATTCAATCAGGTAATAATGTGAAGTACTTATGGATGAATTCAAAGTTTAAATCAATTTGAAGGATTTAATACTCTCAAGAAATACTCAATATTAAAATCCTGATGAATCTTTGAACAGTATTATTAATTCAATATTCTATTCTAGTTCTAAGTGATGTCAGGAATTAAAATTCTGATCATAAATTAACAAAAACCCAAAGATAATATGACAGTCCAAAACTTTTCGAAACTGTTTAACCTAATTCTCCTGTTTATAATGCTGGAATTGAAAATACCAATTCGTAGGCCTTAAAATTATAATCCAGTTAATAAAGTAGAATTTCAACCTCCTCACGCATTAAATTTTATAGATCTGTTGAAACAGCCTAAATGAGAGGTGTTACTAGTTTACTATAAGTGGATTAGAGAAATATCGCTTCAGGCAGCAGAGATAAGACAATAAGAATCAATAATCTAGAAGTTCCTTAACAAAGTTTCACTTTAGAAGGCCATGTGGATCAAGTTACAGCTCTTTGTATGTTCTAAGAAAAATTATTGATTTCAGGAGGAGGAAACCTTGACTCTTCAATAATCATTTGGTCTTTGTCAACTAGAAAGTAGATAAATAAACTAACAGGACATTAATCTGGAATTACTTCCCTTATTGAATTATCAGATAATCATAGCATTATGAGTGGCAGCTACGATAATTTGGCTATTATTTGGAATGTCACTTCAGGTAAATCCCTGTGTGCATTGAAAAAACACACAGCCATGGTATCATGCTTACAACTTGTCAAAAGAGATATTGTTGTAACAGGTTCATGGGATAGAACTTTAGCTATTTGGTAATTGTACTTTGAAGGAGAAGAGATAGTTTCTGCTTCTTACTTAAGAGATATTAAAACTGAGGGAGCTGTGTTATGTGTCAAAAAGTATTCTGAAAGAAGTATAATTTTCGGAGGAACTTCAAATAAGGTTTCAGTGGTGGATTGGATGAATGGAGAGATCAAACTAAAGTTAAATACATCTTAATTTGGTATTTGTGATATCATTTGTTCTGATTATCTATTGGGATTAGGGGCTAGTGATTCTACTATTAGATTGTGGGTGAACAACTAAGAAATCGAAGTCTATCGGGATCATAAAATTATTATTAATAATTATAACACCAATCCAAAAATGATATAGGTTGGCAAGAATCAGATTGCTGTTATTAATAATAAAGACGAATAACCCCATTTCAATATATTTATTATTGAATGAATATATATTTAAAAAATTATATTGTTTAAAAAAAAAAAATATGCCTTTGGTGGGGGTCGATCCCACGACCTCGAGATTATGAGACTCGCGCTCTAACCAACTGAGCTACAAGGGCATCTCTATTAAGAAGGGTCAATCCCCAATATTTATAAGTAGATTCATATGCAGATTTATATGAATAAATTTTTAACGAATTATAAATAATTCAAATTTTAAATCTAAATGAGATCCTTTTAAGTTAGCAAAGACTCTTCCTTCAGGTATCATTTCATCTTCATTTTAGGATCTTATGTCCCTCCAACAAAATAGAAATGGAAGAAGAGACTGTAGAAACTCAAATCTAGTTAGAAGCTAAGAATATCTACAGACCAATAAAAATTATTCTTCCACCTCCAAGTCTCCCTAAAATTATTACAAGCACTAAGTAAATTTATCTTCTATTTCAGAACTTGTAATTGCAAAAAATCTTAATGTTTAAAACAGTATTGCGATTGCTTTGCTAACGGATAAGTATGCTCTGAAAATTGCAATTGTGTCGGATGTTTTAATAATTCTCTCAATAATTCGTAAAGAAAAGAAGCCAAATTACAGATACAAGCAAGAGATCCAGGGGCATTCAAATAAGCCTTTAAAGGATGCAATTGCAAAAAGTCAGGATGTTAAAAAAAATATTGTGAATGCTTTCAAAATAATTTACAATGTACACATTAGTGTAGATGTGAAGGGTGTGTCAATTGCTTAAAATGAGTGTTTTAATTAAATTAATATTACTTAAGTTGTTTTAACTGCATAATTAAAATCCTATTCAATTTAATCATTAATACTTTATATAGAGTTGATAACAAATTTAATATTAAAATCACTTTAATTTACTTATAGGTTCTTTAAATGATTTGATATGCTTTTAATAAATGTTTTAACATTCTTAAAGCATTATTTATTATTAAATTTGAGTCGCCTATTAATTTGCAAAATACAACTAAAATCGAGTTTTCTTATGAATTTAGTAAACGGCATATTTTCAATTTTATCTATAACCTTCTTGAGAACTTGTAATAATATTTTCTTTTACTGATTTTATGATTGCAATCATTTAATTTCTTTAAAAATAAAATTAAATCCTGACATAAAATATTATGATTGTAATAAAAATGTAGTTAATTTAGGTATCTAATACTATTAAATGGGTTGAATTTTAATGGTTGATTCAATTTAAAATAATGCATAAACAATAAAAATAATCAGAGATAATGATTGCTGGATGTTAGACTTTAGTATCGCTGCTAGAGCACATAACTCATAGTTTGAAAAGAAAAGACTAACTCAACTAGCATTAAAAAGTTGTTGATTTTTATTCTATTTTTCGAATTGGATAATACCATTTTTTTTAATTCAATTAAACTTTTCATTTACATTTACGTAGAACTTAACGGACTATCGCAAGATAGTTTATCTGTAAATTCTTCAGCTAAATGAGTTCTTATCATTAACTTTTGTGGTACTTTAGGGTAATTAAAATAACTATGATTATGATTATTATTATTTGATCATTTAAGACTCTGCTCCTAATTGTATATAGTTATAAATTTGAGGAGATTATAGAAAAATATTCGATTGAATATAAGGTGAAAATTCTTAAGGTACTTTTCTTGGTTATTTTCTCAATTTTAATGACTAAAGTTCCATTTATAATTTAAATTGATTCATTCTCTACTTCTATTAATTTTAATACTAGAATAGATTCAGCTTATCATTTTTTATGGGTTAAGTTATCTGTGAATGTTCTTCGATAATATCATGTTAATATTTTTGCAAAAGTATTGTGGATAAATATTTGCCGTTTTGACTTCACTTTTCTGTCCTTAAATTAGCTAATTGCTGTAGTTCAATTCTGTGATGTTTAAGTTCATCACCTTATTATTCGAACATTCTTTCAACCAAGGAGGTTCTATTAATTTTGTATGCATAGCCTTCTGATGTATTACAGAGAAGAGACTATTCATGTGGCAATTTAATGTTGAGATGATAGAAACCAAACACCTGCAGTTCTCCAATTTCAAAGAGCTTAATTGTTTAGTAATTCTATTTACATTAACATTTGTTTAATTGAATTCATTATTTTTTTAACAAGAAAACTTCCAGATTTGATCAATATGAAATAATCGCTTTTCTTCCTTCTTTGATGAACATTTGATTCTTTTCAAATTCATAGAGAAAAGAATTCAAATAGATGTGTTTTAGTTGGGTTCTGTGGAGATGTGAAAATATTCTAATTTTATGAAAAATAATCAATATTCTTAAAATAGTAAAGTAATTTTACTTAATCCAGTTTTTTTATTATTCTTCTTATAAAATATGTTTAAATTAGTGTTTATCCAGGATGGCGAAATTGTAATCTATATTACATGAAATAGTGGTAAGTCTTGGTTATTTGTGTAACAAGGCTAATTCACCGAAAGATTCGCCACTGTTAAGAACCCTAACCGCCTCCATTTGAGATTGAGGGGTTTTTCTGACTAATACAGTGCCATATCCATCGAAAATGATGTAAAATTTGGTACCGACACTGTCTATGAAAAAGTAATGGCAGTAAGAGTAGCAATGTGGAATATTATTTCATTTCATTTGAATTTTTCGCACTACATATTTTTGCAACATTTCCTTTGTATTTATAAGCCATTTTCTTGCTTCATGTATATTTAAAAAATGGGAGCTGTGAGATTAATTGCACCAAAGAAATTGATTTCAGCTTTGCTTCTGTGTTGTGGACTCTTCTTGAGGAGAAACTCAGATCTTCTATTTATTTTTACATTTTTATTAAATGATAATAACAATAAAAGTAGACTATATTACCAGTAATTTACCAATTTCAGCTAATCAATACCAAATATGTATTGAAATCAATTTTAATAGAGTTGAACATTAATGTTCTTGAGCTGAGATATCTAATTGGAGTTAATTAATGTATCATTTGATTAAGGTTTTTTGCATTCTAATTTTTAAATAATGAAATTCGTTTTATTGATATTGTATACGATTTCTTTTTAGGGTATACTTGGTGAAACAGTTAATGAGAAGAACAAATGCGAATGTAGCAAGTTATATACAATTGAGGAGTGTAATATAAATTGCGAATGGAATTAAGTAGCAGGAGAGTGTAGCAATCAGACTCTTCCGTTAATAAGGAAGAGTTATTGTTCGTATCAGAAGGATAATTGCAATAAAACTATTGGTTGTGCTAACTATAATGGAATTTGTGTTCCGTTCACTGGATGCACGGCAATCAAATAAAATACAAATTATGCATGCTAACAATATTCAGAAATATGCATAACTGATGGTTCAAAATGTGTAGAGAAAGGTGTTTGTGCGAATTATAAGACAAGATTCTCCTGTCGCAACAATTATGTTAATTATGAATGGCAAGGATTTTGTTTTTGGGACAAAAAAGAATGCAGGGATGCATTAGCTTGTAATGAGTTATCATATAGTTTGAAAAACGATGCAGAGTGTAGAAAATAATTAAGTTGGTGTACATTCAAATTGGGAGGTGGTTGTGAAGATTCAGGAGAATTATGCAAAGATCAAAAATTTTAATAGCAGTGTGTTACTAATAGAAAGGGGGATGTGAAGTGTTATTGGGATGGCTAAGCCTGTTTTGATTTCAGTTGTAAATATATAACAAAAGATTGTGTTAAAAATGGATGTTCTATGGACAAGGATTCAAAATGCATTGACAGATTGGAATGTTCTGAATATACTATTGAGCAGTCATGCACTTATAATAAGTCTAACGTTTAATGCATGTGGGAAAACAAATCATGTTAAATTAAATCATGTGAGAATGCTAGTCTAACTAGACAATCTAATTAAGCTTGTTAGGAGATAAATTCAAACTGTATTACTCAATTTGGAGGGGGATGCAAGGTCAATGGAGAATGTGATTAGGCTAATAACAAAATAGGATGCTAGTAAAATGTCAGAGGCGAAAATTGTTATTGGAATGGATATTAATGTGTATTAAAGCAATGTCAATGGGCACCTGCTAGTTTTAGGACTGCAACACTTTGTAAGAATTTCTAGTCTAATTGTGTGTATAATGGTAAAGTATGCATTGAAGATGGATGTTATGCATAATAGACTCAATCAACTTGCTAGGTTAATCGACAATGCTAATGGTAAAGTAAATGCGATGTAAAAACTTGTGAGACTGCTGGGAGAGATATAAACTATACTAGTCACTTGGATTGTTGGAATTATATGACTACTTGTACTTTGAATGATTAGGGAATGGGATGTATGATGATCAAATACTCATGCAATCAATATACTAGAGAAATTCAATGTTACTAATCTACGTAAAGTAAATGCTCTTGGTATAAGAATTAGTGTTTAGACAGCAAATGTGAGTACTTAAACTATACTACACATTACGAGTGCAATAACTATCTGAGCAGCTGCACAACTGATGGTACAACATGCATATATCTTAAATCACTATGCAAATTATACACTTCAGAAAAGTCATGTACAATTAATTCTCAAAATCAACCATGTATTTGGTAAAATGCTAAATGTGCGGAAATTGCATGTGATCTTATTCCAAAAACAGAAGATTTTAATACTCATTCGGAGTGCAATCTATATCAACCATATTGTACTGTATTGGAGTAAATTACTGGGTGTATTGTAAGTCCAACTGAGTGTAGTTTATTAAATTAAAGTTAATGTTATGGAAGCAAGTGCATTTATTCGAATGGAGTGTGTAGAGATAAATAATGTCAAGATTACAAAGGAGATATAACATAATCTAATTGCGAAGCCTTTCTTGAAGGTAAGAAGTGCATGAGAGGTCCAAATTTGATCCCCACTGGTTGTGTTGATAAAGTAGATTAATGTACAAACATTACCAACGAATACTAATGCAATGAAGGCAAAGATAAGAATAATAATAAATGCAGATGGGTTTATTCATTTTGCATAAATTGGAATCAAAATGTATTTAAGTAAGTAAATAATGATTGTGTACCTTACCCTGCAACCAAAATTCCTAATAGTAGCTTCTGTATTACAAATAAGACATGCCTTGATGCAGGTATAGCAACAGTTGAATATACAGATGAAATATGCGAAAATTATCTTCTATCTTGCAAAAAGAATACAGTTAGTGCTTGTATGGATAAAGGTTTGACATCATTTCCATCTTAATGCAACTATTATGTTAGCAGAACGAATTGTATTACATTAAGCAATTGTTTCTGGTCAAATTCAACTGGTTGTTAGGAAATTAAAGGTGAGTGCAGTTCCATCACTAATTAAGAGGATTGTGATGGGAACAAAGATATTTCAGGAACATTTTGTAAATGGTAGACTGCGGGTAATCTTTGTTAAAATATTTGTGAAACATTGACTTCAAAGAATCTATAATGCTCAACTCTGGATTCAAAATGTGTACTAAATAGTAGTGATACTACTAAGTGTATTAAAAAGAAAGCGAACTGTTCTGATTATGCTTTATAATAGTCAGCATGTGCAGATGATGACAGATGCGTATACAATGTAGGTACAAATCTGTGTGTAGAAAGGAAATGTACTGACCTCACAGATAATTTGACACATCTATAATGTATTGCCTATAAATCAGAATGCACTGTGGCTTATCCTGGAGGTTGCTCAAATTTATAGCCAAATTGTTCTAATTATTTGAATTAAAGGTAATGCAATCTTAACGACAAATCCAAAATCTGTTATTGGTATTAAAATAAAGGTTGTAGTGATAAAATATGTTCAGAGATTGTATATAATCCATTATAACCAAAAACATAGTGCTAAGCATTTTTCAATGATTTGGTTTGTAATCTCAATAGTTCGGAGAATGGTTGTGAAGACTTAAAAGATTCATGTTCCAAATATAAGAATGAGAAATAGTGTTTCAAATAACTGGATGGTTATGAGTGCATGTGGTTGGAGAATACATGCATCGAGGCTAGTTGTGAAAAAACTAAACTCAGCAGTTATTCACATATTGATTGTAGTTAGCAATATACTAAATTAAGATGTACAGTAAATGGAACAAATGATGGATGCATGGATTAATCAACAGATTGTAAAAGATACAAAACCTAGGATCAGTGTAAGAAAACAATGCTCAATGAGGATTGCATTTGGAATCAACTTTACTAAGAATGCAATTTCAAATCTTGCAAGGATGAAATACCTGAAAACCAGAAGTGCTCTGATTATCTTTCCATTTGTGTTGAGCCAAACTACACTTGCAGAAACTCTGTTTGTGAGGATTATCTCTATGATAATGATTAAGATTGTAAGATGAAGGATTCTAAGTGCACATCCAATGGTAGATTTTGTATTTAAAGAGGAACTTGTGAGTAAAATTTGTACTAATAGGCATGCAATATTGATATCAATAACAAATATTGTGGTTGGAATTCTGCAAAGAAATAATGCAGATTTTTGTAATGTCAAGAGGCTCCACTTGAATTGATCTATACTCAAGATTGTGAAAGTTATTTTCCAAATTAGAATTGCATTACTAAACTAGGAGGAGGATGCACAATAGCACGTAGTTGCCTTGATTACACAACTCAAAGTTAGTGTGATGAGAGTTCGCTCTTTGAATGCATTTGGGAAAATCAGAATTGTAGATCTAAAATCTGTAAAGATTACAGAAGTGGAAATCTTTTGGACTGTCGATCTAAACTGTAGAATTGTACCACTGATGGTTCGACTTGTGTTGAATTGAGAAATTGTGCATAATTATCCTAAGAGAATTGCACAATAGGAACAGAAGGAAACTGTTTATATTTGAATGGCTAATGTTTGCCATATTAAAAGTGTTAATCAATTTCCTATACTTCTCATTAAGAATGCTTTGATTCCTTGTAAAATCAATGCACCACAGATGGAACCAAATGTGTCCCCATTACTTCTTGTGATGAATACAGTCTTAAATTGTAATGTATAAAAGGACTAGAGGGAGATTGTGCTTGGGAGAACAATAAGTGTTCTAAATTCTCATCTTGTGATAGTTACCATTACAAAACTCATCAGGAATGCTATTCAATTAATCAAAATTGTACAACTGACACTGTCAGTTAATGCATTAAATTAATGGAATGTTCAAAATATCCATACGAGGAGAATTGTAAATTTGACCAGAGTGGCATAGTCAAATCAAATGGTTTGGTAACCAAATTAAATACTTGTCTCTGGAAGGACAGATAATGTAGCAATATTACATGTGTAGATCTATATGGGACTGATCATTCGAGATGCTATCAATAGTTATCGACTTGCACTTCAGATGGTGTAAAGTGTATGAATATGGAAAAAGCATGTTCATCCTATCTAAACTCTGTCTGCTCCTCAGCATTCAGCCAAGAAGGTAAGTGTGCCTTGGTGGATTCAATATGTACTGTATTTGATTGCTCAAGTGTAACCGTGGAGACTTAATGCAAGGCTCTAAGCAATTGTCAATTCATCAACAAACTATGCCAGCCTTATCGTAAATGCCAAGAATACACTACAGAAAAGGATTGCACCAAAGGTACTGATGGATAGTGCTTGTTTAAGAACTCCAAATGTTCGGCAATGAGTAATTGTAGTGACGCTAACTAATAACAATTTTGTGATACCAAGAGTTGCTATTGGAATACAACTTCCTCTGCTTGTCAATCTCACACATGTTAAACTTATGGACTTCAGAATCCTTGTGGATCCTTTTACAATTTCTAGAAGACTCAACTTATATTCTGTGCTTACAGTAATGCTGATCATGCATGCAAAGACATCAGTCCAACCATCTTTGGTAGTGCTGATTGTTACACAAAATCTCTTGGGTATTTCTCTAATAGAAATGACTCATGCACATCTTGTGTTTATTAACCTCAATCTAATACTACGATTCCAAACAACAATGAAACTAAGAATGACACTAAAAACAATGAAATAGGTGGAATTTTGGTTCATGTCATATTAATTGGGTTATTAATTACCATTTGAAAATACATTCATTCATCTATTATATATTAACATTTATGTTTAAACATGCTGGCACTTCAGAGAACAAAGCCTTGATCGAAGTCAACGTCCATCAACTCAACATCAATATCTCTGTTCCCAATTGTGAAGTCATGATCGTCTTCCAAAGAGGAGACAGAAAAGCACAAACTCAACCAGTCCAATTGGTGAACAAGTGTGCCCGAATCGAACAAATACTCAGAGTCCCTGCTACTATGTATTATGATGTGAAACAAAAAGAGTACCAAAAGAAAATGGGCACCATAATCGTTCTCATCAAGTATGATAAAGGAATGAAGAATGCAGGCCAAATTGAAATTGATTTCTCCTCCTACTTAAATCAGAGAAAGGGAAAGATCGAAGAGCTCTCTCCTCTGTCTAAATGTCCTGATCCCAATGCAACCCTCTCATATACAATCAATTTCTTGAGTCAAGAACAAAGATCTAAAACTCCAGAAGCCAACATTAATAATAGTATTCAAATCATTAAAAACAGTTAGGGAAGATCAATCCAAAGCTCAAATCACTTAATTAGACTAGCAAAATAAACAGATCAAAGAAGACAATGCTCGATTACAATAGGAGCTTGATCATTTAAGAGTTTAAAATAAAGAATAAGAGATCTACATACAATAGCTATTAAAATAATCCTAAGAAACTTAACTCAATTCAAATTCATCTAAACCCATTTCAGACACTTCAACAATGCAACCAGAAGACTGTCAGAAATGCATATAATTTCAATTAGAATTAGGTATCTATTATCATATTTATAGGATAGAATCATTTAAAAAATAAAAAAAAACTAAGCCACTCCCCTGTGATAAGTGCTCCAATCTAGAGTAGCAAATTGAACAACTCAAAAAACAATACTCCCAAGGATTGAAGTAAGAAAGCGCTGATCAAAAAGTTGAATTGCTCAATTAAGCCAACACTGATTTAAAGGAATAATTATATGAACTTGAATAGCAAGTATCTAGAATCAGGAAGGAGAATCAGGATCTTAAAAACAAATTAACCATTTAAAACTAATAACTAATTGATTGCAGAGAGAGAATCTCAGAACTTGAGAATGATGACGAGGATGATTAACGAGTTGCAGAATACCAAAAAATAGTTGAAAAATCTAATGATGATCTTCTGGATGTGAAATCAAAATTATTGTCCTTTTAAACTGAATGCGATTAGCTCTAAAGAGAGAAAAATGAGTATGAACAACAATTAGAGATTTTATCAAAAAAATATGATTCCTTAGGTATCCGTCTTATTCAATACATAGAATTATAACTGTTCTAACAAAAATAAAGATTTGCGAATGCCATGCATGCTTTCCTTAGTTAGGGTGATACAAATGCAATTGAAGTATTGGAAAAGTATAGTGGTGATTGAATGTTATTGTAATTTATTGTAGTTTATAAATCTATTTGATATTATTTTATTTTTTTAATTTCATTTTCTATTAAATTAGAATTCAATAATCTCATACTTATTTCATCTGATTCTATTCTATTTTATCCTATATATTTAAGAATATTCTAATGTTAATTACGTCAATTAATTTGACCTTATTAAATAGTAAATTTATTATGTTTTTGTTAATTAATGAACAGATAATTTTATAATTAAAATTTAAAATCCCCCTAATTTGATGTGCATAGTCAGTTGTTCTTAGTTTAGAGATATGAAGATGAAATCCTAGATAATAATTCTCGATATGATGATCTTGTTAATCGTTTTGAGTGTTTGCACTTTAGGAATCTATGTAGAGGCCGTGATATTTTATGATATCAGTCTAGAATCTTCGAATATTATGATGAATGTTACCGACATTAAGCAGATTGACAGCATGGGAAATCAAGTAGAGGCCTATCTAATAAAAAAGCATAAACGAAGTAAATAATACAATAAATTAAAGGCATTTAACTCCTTGACAATGTTGCTTCTTTTTTATTTTATTTGGCTAACCATCAGACGCAGTTCTTCGTTAATTAGGATTTACAACTTTGCCTAACTGAAGATGATTACAAAATATCAAAATACATTCAAGGCATTCCGTAGTTCTGCTATTAAATCCACAGTGAGCAGTACCAATAGATTATATTGAATGACAATATCAAGCTTTTGTATTAAGGGCTTAAACAACTTGACCAATACTCATTACTGTTCAATATGTAATGGCCCAATTTTTTGTAGGTGGTGGACACAAGTCCAATATTATTTGATTCATTATATCCAACAGGAGTATTATTGAAGAATTACAACCCATAAGATAGGATATGGTATATTATCATGATAGACTTAGGTATCAAAATCACATGGCCTAAGCAAACAATACAAATAAGGAGTTATTCTTTTTTACGAATGTCTACTAGGTCCTATATGGAACTGACAAGTTTAGTTTTTCAATCACTCAATCTTTGTTTGATAAGCAGAAGGAGTTCTTCGCAATATTAAAAACGTAAGTTTTTGTAACTGACGAAAATTTACAGAAAATATAATTTAATGTCTTATTAATTAACTAAGAAGGTTAAGTTATGCATTATGGAATGGAAAATCCAATCAGAAACGTTGAAGCTTTATATATCTACAATGAGACAATAACTGGGTTCAATTTTACGGATTGGAAGGAAATTGAAAAGAAGGCAAATAAAGAAGAGTCAAGTTAGAATCATTACGACCAAATATTAATGCTCTACAATAAACTATACTAGTCATTTGTTAATATAAGGTGCAAAAAGTTTGTAAAAGAGAATTTCACTCTAATTTTGTAAATATATCTTATAATTTATAGGTTCACTAATCTCACATAATAAAACATATTAGAGCAAAAGATATTGGATGAGTAAAAAGGATTTTATCTGTAGTATGGCTATGCTGTTCTAATAATTTTTGGTTTAGCAATTTTCTTATTCTGCTTGAGTGTATTCTTTATAAACCTAATTTGTAACCCAATAGTAAATTTAAGATTAAAAATATCATAACATGTTTTGGAAATGGGTAACAATACCGATAAAATAATGTTTAAAATGTAATCATGCAAAAAGAATAATAATGATGTTATTAATAAATTAAATGAAATGTTCATGAATATCTCGGATACTCTCAAATTAAACTCAAATAAGAAGAACAAGTAATGTAGACTTATTGAAAAGATGTAGTACAATAGGCGAAACGTTTAAGGGTCATGTTAGAAGTTGAATTAATCAATACGTTCTCTTTCAGATTTCAACTAAAACTATATTGATTTCAACCAATTTAATAAAGAAGTTTTGGATTTGTTGATGAATTGCACTCATAGTCAATTTTGATGTTTGATTAAGTGAATATAACTTATAAATATAAATAAGAGGTTTAGTATTTTATATAGAGTGTTTAACTATATTATTTTATTGATTACTATACTTTACATGATTCACTTAATGTTAATAATTCTTTAAAGGTTTGATATTAACATATTAGATTTTGGTTGTAAGTCTCTTAATTATTTTAATAACTAATTTAAATGGAATTGCATACTTGTGTGTTCTGTGCATTAGTATCCTATTTTTACACAATTATTTTATCCCCATCTATTTTGGCATTGATATTTAAAGTTCTAATGGCATTAACCAACCAGGATTCAGTTTCTTCTTCATTTAGTTATAAATAAGTCGAAAATTGCCTAATTTTATTTAGCGCATAATTTTACTTAATTTATACACCATTTAAGATTTTAATGTAAGTTGAAAAGAAATACAGTTTGCATGCATTAATGATGGTGGCCTTTTTGGATTTCACAATAAAGTCTTTATCAATTTCAGTTGCAATATCATTGACCATCTTGATAGCATTTTCGAATTGAAATTTAACAATGATTTCCTCAACATAATTCAATAAATGAAAATGTATAACTGATTTGCTAGCATTAGCACCAATTTAGGCGAGACTAGTATTGCCAACAAACTATTAATTGATCAACAAAGCCACTGTATAGTAATATAATAAATAGGGAGCAATGGTGTGAACCACCTCTAAGAATTAATCACCTGAGAAGAGTTCTAGGAAAGCATTTGTATCGTCAGATATAAAACAAACCAACACTCCAGCATGTAAGAGATCTGCTCTTTGTTTGAAATTATATTTTATTTGATCTTCTTATTTTAATAAGTCTTTGATTGCTTCAATACAGACTGAAGCGCTGTTGCTGTTCTTGAAAAGACCAATTAATTTGCAATTCTAAATTTATAAAGGCATTTATTACTAATCTAGCCCATAGGAATCCGTTTCTCAAATGATTCAACTTCTCAGTTGCTTCCACGCAGGGATATAGATTATCAACAATCTCTGTAGCTTTCTCATATTCTCCTTAATCGAATAATATTATTAATGCTTAGTAGGCTTCTTCCACAGTCCATAAATTTTCTTGAACGTAATCTACAAGTGCTCTTTGTCTCAGTTTGAGTAATTCTGTAACCTGAGAGAGTTTCCCATTTAAATTGTCTTGTTGGATGATTTAATCAATTTTTTCTTATGGCACACCTATTTTTCTTAACCTTTCAAAAAGTCTTGTGCCAAGAAGAGCGTCGTTTTCTTTAGATGTTTGTAATTGCAAGAACTGCACACATCCCAAAAAGACGTGGGGATTTATGAATCTTAAGAAATGGTCCATATATTAAATCAAATAAAATATTTTGGGACTGAATATATTCCAAAGTTGTGTTTTGGATTCACTTTTTTTTGAATGTGATGGAATGGCTTCTCCTTATAAATTTAATATGTAGGTCCACGCAAATCATGTAATTCCGCCATCGCCTTCTTCTTTTCCTTTGGTGTTAGTTTCTAAAATTCTTCAAATTTTACCATTATATATTTATATTAATTAGTAATTTGCATTTTGAAACAGAAATCTATATTTCAGACTTTGAAGGAAATCAACGAGTTAATCCACTTTCGTGAGTTTAATAGAAAGTAAGGGTGAGCAGGAAGGAAATCTATTGAGAACCAATAAATACCTGTATAAATTGAAGACTATATATGAGGAATAAATTAAAATATGAATTGAAGATTTAAAGCAATGGAAATCAAAATTTAACTAGCATGTTAGAGGATTTACCTAAATCAGCAAGACTTAGAATATCATTCTGAAAAGAAGAGGTTAATTAAGAAAATCAATTTATGAAATTATGACATGGAGAGTTAATTTAACAATATAGCTAGGTTAAACTTTTAAGAAACATATCGTCCAGCCAAAACCATAGAGTTTCAATAGGTTCTTTAAAAAAAAGCAGTAAAGAAATAAAAGAATAATCTACGCTATTTAATAATAATTGTCATACACATTGAAATTCACAAAGATTATGTGAAATTAATATTGAGACATTTGATGTCTTCTTTAAATCTGAATCTTAAATATATTTAGGTAATAAAAAATCTAAGATAAAAATGAAAAAGTAATGAGGCAATATGATATCTCTATCCTAATTGAGCTATTTATTAATGAATGCTTAAAAATCTTTATTGATTCTTTATGGATAATCATAATTGAAGCAATAAAGATCTATATTTTTGACCGCATAACTATTAAGTTCTAAGATTTTTTGAAGCTAAAGTGGTGTTACTGGTCTGTCCTGGAGCATAAGATTTTAAAATAATTGAACCTAAAATGACAAGGTCAAGATTGAATGAATTTTCAAAATGCAACGAAATTTGAATAAAAGAATGAAGCTATCTGTAAAACTTTCTCTAATGAAGGTTTTCTTTATTATTTTTGGATTTTCTAATGCTAAATACTATACATCTGGATCATTAAATCATTTCTTGTGATTATGAGTTAACGAAGCGTTAGTAATTTATTTTAAAAATAAGTTTAGTTAAGATTTACAAACAACTGATGTATTTTACATATCTTCTAGGCATAGTTGAATCTGCGATTAATAAATTTGCATCCAATGTCAAATAGCAATAATTATGATTTCTTTCAAATAAACTTTCGTATTCGACTTGCTTTTTTAGTGTGAATTATTTACCCATCTGCTAGTATTCATATCTTGGATAGAGATCCGATTATTGTTTCATTTCTAGCCTGCTAATTCTATTTTCGAGATTATAGACGAATCTAATTCTAATTGATTCTCTTCTTTATCATTTTCTGAGGCTTTATTTAAGATTATATTCTTCTTGAATTTAATTTCAGATTTAGATCTGGTCCTGAAAATAGAAGAAATTCTAATTGAAGAATTTAAAGAGATTGATTGGCCCTAAAATAGAAGCACAGTAATACTGAGATTTAGATTCAATTTAACAATAAATTGATAGAATTCCCTAACTTTCATTAAGCCATAAAAATTATGACATATAAATATATGAATAAGTTTAAGTTCAAAATTGTAGTGAATGATGATTTAGTACTTCAAATTTATATTAAGATATGAAAAGGTTGAAAATGACAATTAAAATAATTATTAGATATATCTTTTTGAACTTCATTCTATCAGATCATCTAGACTAACTAAATTCTACTTTTATTATCTTGTTAGTGTAATCATTTGGTATAAAAATTTCGTATAATTTTCTATTCCATTCAGTTAAAGCATATTTGATATTTTTAGATGGCACAAGTAAACAACAATCTTAAGGTGATCCTTTGCTAAGATATAAATAATTTAATACTGAATTCCATGTTAAACTGCCTTAATATAAAGGTCACTTACACTATCCTTTAATTACATCTAGAACGTTGAACTTAGATTTGTACTAAAACTTTTGACATTTAAAGTGATATTCGTATCCCCAAATTTTAGGATATCTAATTCCATTTCCTAACAAATCATTTAATTTCTAATTTAATTATTTAATAACTACTTTAATTCCTTTAATTCTTATATTAGTAAATTCTTCTCTAATACTAATTTATGATCGGCATCGAGGCTAACTGGTTTAACACTTTGAAAATTATTAAATTATTACCTGAAATATTATATAAATTCATTCATTACTGTTGTCAACCTCTCGCCAAAATCCTTAACTTCTTGTTCCCACCAAAACCTTGATCTTTCCAACCTATCCAAATATAATTTTTTCTAATTTGTAAATTTATTTAGAATGTTCCCTTATAAAATTTCAACTAATTCATTTAATTCAATATTGGAAATGCTGGCTAAATTAGGATTATCATTGATTAGATTAGTGAACGATTTACTTTCCTATTCAATCCTATCAAATGTTTATTTGAATAATTTTGATATCTCATCCAAAACATTCTTGATTGAACTTTCTGTTTGAGAGAGCATGGATTTACATTTCATTCTCTCTTTTGTTAATTCAGATGTATCATCTAGCTGAAACTCTTTAAAATTATTTTTGACAATTTCTTCAAACTTTTTTAGAGGAAGTGTTTATTACTAATCCACGCCATGCTCTTTTTGGCATTCTACACACATTTTTCTGTCCAATTCACACTTGTGAGTTGCTATGCATATAAACGATACTGGATTTTGTATATGGTAGATGCAATTCATTATTTATATTGTATTTCTATTAAGATTGAGCTTTATAGAATTAATCGAAATATATCTAATGTATTGATTCTGAGAAGAAGGACATGTCAATTTATTCACTCAACTCCTTCAAGCTCTTTCAGATAAGTCATTGACATTATTTTCGAATATGAGTATAATAAAATAATCAGTTTAAGTAAATCTTACTTTTACTTTATAAGAAAATGCTAATATCAATTTTAAATAATAATGATGGATATATATTAAAAATAAGAAAAATGAATTCAATTTTTTTTAGTAGGAGTTAGGAACGGTTTAGGTCTGGTGGTTTATAATTATTTTTTTAATGGACTTTTGCTTGACTATTTTGATAAGATTGATGTAATTTCTATTTTTTACTCAATAGTAGGATCTTATTTCAATATATTAATTTTAAATACCTTCAATAACAGCAATGTCTCTCAATCTGAAAATTCCAATTAAGTTTTCATACAAACATTCTATCAATTGTGCCTACTTGTCGATCTTTTAGACTATCACCTTATACCCAGGTTTTAGAATAAAATTATCGCCTGTTATTGGCTTACAATTATTAATAGCTGTGCCATAAACAATACTATTTTATTTAGAAAAGGTTTTCTAGGAATTGATATAATTTGTTAGCAAATGAGCAGGCTTATTTCTGCCTGAATTCATTTAAGATGATAATTATGAATCTCTTTTTGCTTTAGATTTGCATTCGTCCAATAAGTTAAATTAAGTATTTTTTTATGAGTGATTTGTAGGGGTCAATGATTTTTATGTATGAGGAGGTGACCTATTTTATTAATTATTGATATTGCTAGTCTATCTGGATCTTTAATTGTTACTTACTGGAATTATCTTATCCACATAACATGTAGATAAATGTCGACTCACTTAACAAGAAGCATCCGTAATTGATTCCTTCTCTGATATCTTAGTTAACAATAAAGGTGGCTGTTAAGATGATTAGTATATGTCTGTAGATTCTCTCTTTGAATTTTCAGTTTGAGATTGAGTGGCCAAAACTTCAGTCAAGGTATCTTCTTATTTCATCAAAGGTGAAGATCTTAATACGCTTTCAGAATGCATTTTTTGAAATGAATCATTGCCAAAAGAACATTTAAAATTTTATAATCTTTGAATTCTTAAATGCTATTGTTTTCTTAATGCACTCTCTAAATTAATATTTATATATGTGAATACCATCCAATTAAAAGTTGTCTATTTCCTCCTCATCTATGTTTTCCTTAATATCTCTGAATGATTTCACCTATAAATTTAATTTCGGTGTCTAGTCATCATTTTCTAGTTCCTACAATTTTTCTTAATCTTATGAATTTTTTCTCTCTAACTCAAAAATCATATCAGTTTTCTCTATTTTCTCTTCCAGCATAAAATTTGAATTTTGATTATTTGTTAAATCATTATCCATTTCTACCTTCTAAATTACTATTTCCCAATTATCCTATAATTTTGTTTCTTGTTTGTCCTCCATCATTATTTATTGTTGTTGCAAAAAAGCACTTGATTTTTTATTGTGTTCATTAATCAATTGCTTATCTATCTTAAAAACGTTATTCAATTTTCTCATTGCAATGCTAGTATTCCCTAAAATTTTGAAATCGTCTGCCTTTTGAATTGATTGTTCAAATAAATGAGAAAACAAGAGCAAAATACTATATAAAATGAAAAATATACGCACCCTTTTTACAAAAACAAATTGACTCTTTCTTTTAATAATTGCATATCCACTACTTAAGCACTCTAAGTTTATAATTCATCAGTTGAATTCTTTTCCATAAACTTAAATTGTTTACTTGAAACAGTAAATTTCGAGTGTCTGTTGGAGCGTATGCTGTTTCTTTAGACAATTGACTCCTTATTGTTTTTTTGTGTTTTTTCTATTTATATTCCTCGAATCGATTTATTCTATGTATATGATGATAATATATACTTCAATTCTTATGTCATATTTAAATTGTGAATCATACTATTCATATTGGTTGGATAAGGGGAAGCATATTTTACCATAGTTATTAGTGAAATCCTCATAAATGGCAAGAGCCTTAGCGAATTCCAAATAGATTGTCCATAATTATAAATCTTCATTATCCTTAGCATCAAATAGAAACTTTCTATCCCCCATTTCCTTCAAATTCTTATACCAATAGGTTGAACCAATTTGTAAAGTAAAGTTCTTGTCACTTTCCAAAGCCATGACTGAATATATGCTCTTTAATGGAATTGAGCATAAGGGTAATTCACTATTGAGAGAGTCTTGTCTATTCTAATACAACTTGAGTTCTTTGCCATCCAGAATCACATACCTGGGAACTGAAGATACTCTATTTTTGGATTTCTTAATCAAGACTCCTCCTCTCAAAATAATGTTTGCATGGTTTTAGGATCTATTGAACTTATTTCCAATTTATTTTAAAATGATGGATTTCAGTGCTTTACTTGACATATTCTAAAATTTTTGTGTATCTTATGTACATTTGGGATTAATTAGATTGACCAAAAAGTTGGGTTTGGAATTAGATTTATTATCATCATTATTTTCAAAGTTAATTTATTGATAAGCATTAGATTCTGCCATCAACCATTAGAATTGCAGTTTCTTGCATTCCACTAATTCTTCAGTTTCAAATGGTAAAGGCAATTGTTAAATGGCCTCAGCCACAGCCTTATGTAATTATCTTCTTTATTTAAAAGTAATCCTCTAATAAAGACAATCCCTCATGAAGGGACATGTAAAACGATAGAAGATATTTTATTCTCTAACTTCCATGACTTCAATAACTTCTTTTGCCTCTAATTCATCCAAAAACTTTTACAATTTATTGTTGACTGCATTTTTGAATGGATAAGTCTTATTCAACAATTGGATGTCAAATATATCTCCAATGACACTAGCAGATTTCAATAATAGCTATTCTAAACAAGATAACTTATCAATGATAGGACCGTTTACTTCAATTCTACAATAAGGAGCATCTACTATGATACTTTCTTCATAATTAATTAAATTAACTAATTCGTTTGTTATGGTAGCATTCTTAGGACTTAGTCTGATCAAATCCAAATCAATCAAATTTTACACAAAGTTCAAAACCATTAATGGATTTCCGCCAGTTTTCATATAGATCCACTACATAAACAATAACTCAACATCAGTTTTAATTAGTTTCTGTTTGTTCTCACAAAATAGAAATTAATTATTAATTTCTCTTGATTGATTCTCTTATATTACGACATCATGAATTGAAGAAGTGTTTCTTTTTCTAATACTGCCTTCTGCAATACTTTATCTAAATTCCTACTCTGGTGTAAACTTCTGGATATTGAATGAAAATCTGATCATCTTAGCAAATTCATCATCTACTCCTCCTTTTCTTTCCACTCCTCTTAATTGCATCAATATAAAAGGATTTCCATCCATTCTATCCTCCAATGCTGTAATTCCTTCAATAGCAATATCCTCCTGAGACTTCCTTTTCTCTGCCACTTTTGGTTAGATAATCATTTCTTGAAATGAATCTCTGTACAACGCCAAAATAGTAAGTCTATCATATGTTTTAACCATTTATCTCAAAATTTGGAATGAAATTTAATCATAATTCTAAATATCGTCTAAACACAAAACCACAGGTGCTATAATATTAGTATATTTAATAGAATAATTGATTTATCTTTGAACAGATGACTTCATCACATCCCATCCAATTTGATCTGGAGCTCTTCCTTCGTACAATTCAGAGAATTTACTGGGAATTTACTCAAAGAAATTGCTTAAAAATTGAAACACTATTCTTTTGACATCGATTTCTTTGTCCTCTTCTTGTTATCTTGCAGGGAACTTCTCTAAATGTCTGTTATCATTCAAACCCACTATCTCCTATAACATTTAAATCATATTCTGTGGATGAATATTAACATCCACCATCATATTGAATAAATCCATATTTGGTGGTTTCTCTACTCTTTTTGCATACAATAAAAAGATTTATTTCAAAATACTCCTTAATCCATTTAATTTAAATGTCCTCGTTATGGGATCCAATTATTAAACAAGGATATGCGGATACTCACCATACTTCCATGGACTGTACTAATTGGAATTGATCTTCTCCTACACTCTATGCAACACCTTTTTAGCCAGAATACTTTTTCCACATCCATAAGTTCCTTTTAGAATTATCAAACTCTTCTTGTCAACTCCTTTAATCACCTTATCAATTTGATTCAACAACTTTTTATGCTATTCCTCTCTTCCAAATAATTAAACAGCAATAAAATCTGATTTCTTAGCAAATCCGTATGCATAATTATGAGTTTTGAAATTGGGTAACAAATTACCCTGAGTTGGTTCCACTTATTTATCAAGTGGCACATAAATGTGAACAGGAGCATTCTTGCCCTTAACTTAAGTTTATCTCAAAAAGGCAGTACTTATACAATTTCCAGCACTCTTAGCAGTTTCCAAACACATCAGAATTTTGTGAGTTGTCTCCGAACAAGCTGCTTGCATCAATCTCGCTGCAAGATTTACAGAATCACCCAGAACTGAGTATTCTCTTCTTGAACCACTTGTACCAACTACTCCTGCAAATACAGTGCCTGTAACAATTCCAATAGAGCAGCCACAATTAATTTTTGGCAATTCTTTATTCATCAATTATGCTGTCAAGATTGCTCTGACAGGATCATTTTAGTGACTTAGAGGAGGAAGACCAAAAACAACAATTAAAGTTGAACCCTTATCATCCATTAATAGCTTATTTAATGATCCTTCATGCATATAAATACATTTTTATACAGTTTTAATGACTCTTTAAATTTATTCCAATCCCTAAGCATTTTTTGCAGAATTCAAATCCATTTTTAAGTTTACAAACATTATAGACAATCTTCGCAATTCAGCACTCCATGCTTCTTCATTTATATCAATGTAAGGTAGAAGAGCAGCAGGGATGTAAGATTGGATCTCATTTCTAATCATTTGGAATTATGATAAGGTGATATTATTTTTGATTAAAAGTGCATCTGCCTTCATCTTAACTTTGGCTTACTATAGTTTAATGACCTCGTAGTGTCCTTCATGATCAACTACCTTCTAACATTCGAAGAAATTGTTAATCATATCATAAATCTACTAAGAGATGATTATTTTTCCACCCTCAGTCAAACAGTGTTCAGAATGAAAAGCCTAGATCAAAGGGTCTCCAGTTGCCAAATACTCCATTCTATTGAAAACACCTCCGACATGAATTATGTTCATTTCTCCCACTCCAAAGCCGATCTTTACACTAAGTTATATGCCCTATTCAATCTATGCTTTTGTTAATTTTTCTTATATTAACAAAGCCGACTAAATGGCTTATTTAAGCAAAGTTTCTAAATTCTGCTGAAAGTTTTGATCATTTGGAGGAGGAGGCCAGATAACAATCATAGCATCTTAAGAATATTTAAAACTTTTATACCTCCTGCAAATTTGAAAATATCACCACCACTTCTTCCTATTCCTTAAACCAATAATTCCATGTAGCGATTAATTGCAAATGCTATTCGCTCCGCCCCTTCAGTTCCCAATTAACTCAATAGTTCTGTTAATCGTGTAAATCCAGATATATCTGCAAACATCACAACACTTCTTATTCTCTATTTCTCTGGTAATTTTCTCAATAATTTATTCATTTTTAGATTCAAAAGATGCTGCACTACCAAAGCAGGCACGTATCCCAATATGGACATAGATTGACTCTAAAATTATTAAGACATATTTGATGATTATAAATAATTATATTGTTTTAAGTTGAAATAATAATATTATATTTTTCTTCTCACTCCTTATCTCCCATATCTCTCAGTTAAACATTAAATCTTCTTAACTTGAATATAACCTTCTAACTTTGGAATAAAAAGAAGTTTAGTATTTTAGCATGAATATTTTTAAATAGAGCTTCTTTCTAAACTTGCCAAATATATACATACACTAGTAATCGTTTTATTATCCAAAACAACATTGACTTGATATTGGAATAGAGATAGGTGTTCTTTTGAAGAGAGTTACTTAAAGAGGCGAATTGAAAGGTATTCTAAATTAAAATATGCTAAATTCTTACAGGTTATATTTGTATTTTATAGATTATAATTCATTTTATACAAATTTAATATAAGTAATTAAGTTTATATGCATATGTAATTTACATATTTACTGATTATCATGGAAAGTATCTGTACATTTAGAGTTCTTCTAGGATTAAGTAATTTGGATAATAGTGCTAAACCAAAAATTTATAAAACATAACGTCTGTTGTTTAAAAAAGACAAATTTAATCACCAAAGAATTCAATTAGTATTATTTGTGTTTCAAATACTCTTAATAGTGGATTTAAAGTATGAAATTATTCTTAGTTAATTAATAATCAATGGGGTTTCAATTAATTTTGTGGATTATAATTTTCAATAAATTCTAATTTAAACCAATTTAGTAAACAATGAATTATATAAAGTTAGAGAATTAGAGTGATTGTGCATAGTGGAATAGTACTTAATGAAATTCAAAATGATCCAGTAGGATCTAGAATGGAGAAGTCTAAATGTACAATTTTCCCTTTGACATGTGATTTCACAGTAGATGGGTTGCTAATAAAGTTTACCAAATTTACAGTAAGATAAACTTTTAGATTGATTCTAAATTTGTCGAAACTATAATACTTTTGCCCTTATAAAGAGAAGTAATATTATTGCTTGCAATGAGATCTAAATTATTTCTCTCTCTTAATATCTGTTATGGTTAAGGCAGGAAATTTCGATCTGGATGAATTGGCGTGATAAATTTATAGAAAAACCTGAATGTTTTCCAAAATAATCAATAAAAATAGGTGAATAATTGATTAATAATTTTAATAAATTTTCACATCGTAAGGAGGATGGGCAATCAATGTGGTTAGTGTGAGTGTAATAATGGGAAGACTAGCTTGCAGGAGAAAGAGATAGTAGTTGTATTATATGATTTAATTGTAAGTTAGAGAATAAAGAGATAAAAAATAGCAATCATCAGTCGAGAGGATCAATAAAAAGTAATAAGCAGACTGGCGAACCAAATCAATTTAGCAAAGAATAGGATAAGAGGCTCATAAATAAACAGGTTTCATTAACCAGTTCAAAAAAATAGGAGTAGGGAAAATTTAATGAACTGTGTAATGACAATTCAAACTCAATCAAAGCTGCAATCAAAATATAGAGCAGATATAGAGGGTATTTAATTCGTAAAAGGAAATAATAAAATAAATTGAAGATTGTTTAAAAAAATGCAATACAAGGAGCAAATAAAAACTATATGCAGGAAAATTTTGAAGTTATAAATCTACCTACTCAGAGGAATGATGCTTCGTTAGAAGTGAGAGGCCCTTATCAGTTTAAGAGTGGGGCAATTTATGAAGGTTAGTGGAAGGGAAATTTGAGGGAAGGGGTAGGCACTTAAATTTGGAGTGACGGAGCTAAGTATGTTGGGGAATGGAAAAATAACAGGGCTTGTGGCAAGGGTGTCTTCTATCATGTTGATGGAGACGTCTTTGAAGGGGAATGGGATTTAGACAAGGCTAACGGAAAAGGGATATATAAGCATTCAAATGGATCAAAATATGAAGGAGAATGGAAGGATGATCTTCAACATGGGCAAGGGAAAGAAGTGTGGAATGATGGATCAAAATATTAAGGACAATATAATCAAGGGAAAAAGCAAGGTCATGGGAAATATGAATGGCCTGATGGCTCCTATTATGAAGGAGAATGGTAGAATAACAAAATAAATGGCAGAGGTGTGTATTGTTGGGCTGATGGTCGAGGATACAATGGTTAATGGTAGAATAATTGCATGCATGGTTATGGAGTGTATACTTGGAAGGATGGTAGGAAATATGAAGGAGAGTATAAGAATGATAAAAAGGATGGACATGGAATTTATTATTGGGCTGATGGGAAGAAATACGATGGAATGTGGAGTGATGGAAAATAACATGGTTAAGGTTTGTTTGTATTTGCAGACGGGACTTAGAAACATGGGATATGGAAGGAAGGCAAGCGAATAAAGTGGCTAGAGATAGCACCTTGAAGAGAACATTTAAGAAATAATGAAATTTATATATATATACTTAAATAGTTTATCAAAAATTGAAATCTTTTTTTAATTTAAATAAATAATAAATGGGCAAAAAGGAAACAAAGGATAAGAAGCCAGCATAATTCAAGTAAGTAAATGATTGATATCTTTCTTTAGAAAGATTTATGAGTTGTTGTCTAAATACACTCAAGTCATCATCGTTGGATTAGCAAATGTCGGATCAAAATAAGTGTAAGACATTAGAAGAATTTTGGCTAAGAAAAATGCCCTCTTAGTTATTGGCAAGAATGTAAAGATGTCCTTTTAAATATTCTAGACTCTCTTCAAAAAAGTCTTGGCTACAAGAGTTTAAGAATTACCAGATACCCATGAATATTATGAAGAATTGAAGAAATTCGGCAATGCAATCAAAGAATTAGATTCCTTGAAAAACTAAGTTGCAGGCAAAGTCGGATTCATCTTTACAGATACTCCAGTCTTTGATCTCAAGCCAATTATCGAGGAAAATAAAGTTGAAACCCCAGCAAGAGTTGGTGCCACCGCTCCAATTGATGTTGTTATTCCACCTGGCCCAACAGGTATGGACCCAGCTTCAATTCAATTCTTCCATGCACTCTAAATTCCAACCAAAATTGAAAAGGGTTAAATCTAAATCACCAAAGATTTTGTTGTCTTGAAAACAGGCTAAAAGGTTGGTTAATCTTAAGCTGTCTTATTGTAGAAATTAGGAAAGAAGCCATTTTTATATGGGTAATAAATAAATTCTATTTTTAGTATGGAAGTTCTTTCCTGTTACGATAACGGATCAATTTTGAACAAATAATAAGTATCAGTCAACTTGAATGACATCGTTGCTAAATTCCAACAGAATGTCTAAAATATTTCAGCTATTTCTTTGTTTAATGGTAAGATTCATTTTAACTACCAATTTAGGTTGGGTCAATGAAGCCTCAGCTCCATATGTGTTGGCAAATGCATTCAAAGACTTAGCAGCTATCGGTTTATAAAGTGGATTCATCTTTGATCAAATTAAATAATCAAATGCACCAGTTGCTGCTGCTCCAGTGGCTGCTAAAGTTGAATAAAAACCAGCTGCTTAATAAGCCCCAGCTAAAGTTGAAGAACCAGAAGAGGATGTTGATATGGGAGGATTGTTTGATTGATCATGAAAACAATAGTATATTAATAATACATACAAATAACATACAATAATAGGGTCATATATTATCATCTAAAATCATAGTAAATAGGCAAAATTATATATATTGTCCTGGATTATTATAGCATAATATCATCCAAACAGGGAATTTGGAATCGTAATAATTCATATTAATTAAATAAATAAATACATTTTTTTAAATTGTTTTTAAATCGAAAATTTGTTATCTTTTAGTCATCGAGAGTTATATTAAGACGTGTAAGTTGTTGATTCTGCTAAATAACGATAGAATTCATCCGAAATTTTGGGCAGTCTTAAGCCAGAGGGGCTTTTTAAATCTTTTTCCTATATTTAAATTAATTTTTTTAACTTTTATTTCCTCAATGCCTTCGGAGAACACTTAGGTAACTTAACCCTATTTTAATACTAAAATTACGATTATATTATCTCAATATCACTTGACATTATATTTTTTTTTAGATTTCTAAAAAATCAAAACATATTAAGAAAAACAGGACAGATGTTCATGAATATACTGAGGAAAAGAAGAAGGAAATTGAAAAAGTGATCTTTTGTTATGTATTTTAATAGGAATACTCACAAATAAAAAAAAGCCACTAATTACAGGAGTCCTATGAACCAAAGATCTAGAATGTGGTCAGCACAGTGATCCTGAAAATGAAGACCAAGACAGGAGAAGATATTGATAAACTGGATTTGGACAATCTGGCTCACACATCTCAAAATTGTGAATACAAAAAAAGTAGATATTCATTTAAATTATCTAGGTCGATTTCCTGCTCTGATTCAGAGAATAAAAGAACCCAAGTCAACTGCCCTGATATTTGAAGCTGGTAAGATGGTGATAACAGGTACCAAAGGTTAGAGTGAGGCAGAAGAAGCTGCTAATAAAGTTTGAAAAAAGCATTTTATTTAAAGTTTAAAAAACAGATAGAGAAGAACAACAGGATTAGTATACAAATAGGCGATATATAAACAAGTAACATAGTAGCCAACAGCCAATTGCCTTATGAAGTAAATCTGATGAAAATAAATGATGACAGAAGTTTACAAGGATCTATCAGCTATGATGTACACATTCTAATTAATCTCCCTTAGCGATCAGCATTCCCTGGATTGATTTATAAGATGTAAAATCCTAAACTTGCTGCCCTCATCTTCTATTCAGGAAAGATAGTCTTCACTGGGGCAAAAAATGAAACTTAAATCAAAGATGCCTATTGTCAATTATTCAATATTCTCAAAAAACACTAATAAGAAAAAAACAATAAATGAAAGATAAGAATTATTGAATATTTTTGTGTTGTTTACATAACTACGTCTTTATTATTTTAGTAATATTCACTATAAAGATCATTCCACCTATATCTTTATAAATTTTTCAGTTAAATTCATTTCTATATTTGGTTATATACATTAATAAATAGTAGATATACATGAATAAGTATAGCAAAAGTCTACTGTTCAATCAAACATAAGAATGATCATCTTCAATCTAGAATCAAAGCATCAAACCACTAAATTCTGTATCTGATTAAAATTACACATAAATTTTGAGAATGCTCTAGGTTATAGTATTATTTAATTATTATAAATGATAAATCTTAGAAAAATTTAATCCAAAATAAGGGAATAGTAACACCATTGGCCAAATAGATACTTATTATTTGCAATGTTGCTTTATAATTTACTATTATTAAATTCAATGAAAAATTCTTAAGGATAAAATAAACCATTAAATAGTAAAAAGAGCAAGCACTCGTTGACATTGAATTAAGAAACAAACAAATCTTCAAATTAAACTAGGAAATCATCAATTTAAGTGGACAATTTTCATTCATGGATAATATTTATTTTCAACTCAATAAGGCTCTCCGAAAAACATAGATACACAAAAAATATCATAAGATATAATAATTTTATCTTTGAATTTTATTATTTAATAATAGAATCTAATTATTAAATCAATAAATCAAATAGCTTTTAAATTATATCAATTATTTAAATTAGTTAAATGAATCCTGCTTAGCCATTTGATAATTGAGTAGATAAGGTTCGTTGTAATTTTTGTAATAATTGTTTAATGTAACGAATTAATTTTAGAATCCAGAGTAGGAAAAGATAATAGCAAGTTCTCATCTTTCTCTACAACCCGCTTAATTAACTATCTCTTTATGGCACAGAAAATAGTGATACTTTTCCAATTTATAATGGAATTATCAGAAATGCCATCAACTTATGGCTAAATTTAGTGGCATATGAATCTTTAATTCTACCAAATCTAGAAGAGTAAACAAGGGAGTTATTAGGCCAACTTAATAAAATCATATAAGCCATACAATTTCTTATTCTTATTGCCTAACTCCAAACTATAATTAACAAAATTGTTTAATGAAACAAGATAAAAACCAACTTGTTTCAAAGGATTAAAAACAATTGGGTTTTGATTTTGAAAACATTCCTTTATTCTTTGAAAGTTTATGAATACAGCAAGTTCCATCTGAAAATTATGCCTTTTCAAAATTATGAAATTTTGATTTGGGGTAACCGAGAGATATCAAAATCAATTTTAATTGTATAGAGAAGATTTATTTGATTTTAATATGACCGGGGTAATTATTTTAGCGCTATTTAAGCTCAGAAATAATAAATCTTTATAATATTAAAAATATGTCTAAAAATTTAAACACCATCAGTTAACAAGATTCAGGATTAAACATTTCGTCATAGGAACAGATCGTTCAAAGCTTTGATGAAATTAATAGACAGAGCTATTCTTAAAATGATAGGGAAATGTGTAAATCCTCTGTACTCCAAACTTAACTTGTACCTATGACACTTCGAGAGTTCCTTTTAAAAGAAGAAATCATAATAAATAATAATCCTTTCTGTGAGCCAGCACCAAAATCTGTAACTAAAGAGCTACCGAAAAGAAGCCCAGCGCCAATCTTGTTTTCAAGTACTATATCTAATATAATAATAGATTAATTTATAAGAAAAGCAGAGATCAACAAACTTCTCTGTTCCTGATATTTAAAAGAGTCAAAAATTTAAGAATCACATCCTTGAATTAAATCAATTTGTTCATTTAATTCGATTATAAGTTTTATCTATAACTTCCATCTTATGCAAAGAAGTATTTTGCGTGAAATTATGTTAACTAATGGGGAATATATGTAATGTACATCCTATTTGAAATTGTCATTTGATTTAAGAATTAGGTAAATGTTATTAGATTGTCTATTGATTCAAAAGGGGATTAAAATTTTAAGTACAGAGATTTAAGAAGTATTCTTAATCGTTGCTTTGCCTACTTTGTGAATAATTAATATATATTATTTATTAATTACATATATAATCACTTTAATTAATCTTTGAGTCTTTACTCTAAGATCAATAATTATTCCTAAGTAATACAAGAGAGATATTTACATAGGTTGAATCAATTTGTGAGAATTATTTTTCCATTTCTTGGGCCTTTTCATAAAATTAATTGATTATTTTAGTTTGAATTGTTTCAAGATCAAACTTGATAGAATCAACAGTTGATTTATCTTTAAACAGCTTCTAATTTTATTCATCCAACTGTTGACCTAATTTATCGACCTATTAAATCTTTTCTTTGGAATAGCATTGAATAAATTATTTCATATATATTAATAATTTAATAAATATTCATGAGATTTATGAAAATAGTTGATCATAAGAATATTATTGCAAGAAAGTGTTCTTGGCATTCGCTCTTTAGAACTCCAAAAAAATAACTACTGATGATAAGTATTAAGGGAGATAAAGTGTCACCATTCAGTTATATGATTGAAACACTAATACAGAAATCAATTTGACTTAATAATGTTAAAATTATTAGAATTTTGAATATAAATTAAGTGAAATGGAATTCAAGTTTCTAATTTTTTGGATTGATTTCAATTAACTGTTATCTAAATAGGTATTTTAGTCTTGTTATTTAATAATTATTATTATTAATATTAAATAATAAATGGCATCATCATTATTAGAAAAACTATTCTAAAATAATCCTCATCTCAATGAAATTTAAAAAGATCAAATCTAAGAGACTTTATAATACTTAGAGAAACATAAAATATCCCTTTTGTTTGAAGTAACATATCAGATTATATATAAGGAATTATTGTCATAATTAATATTTGAAATGAGCAATCAGCCAAGAAAGACCTTGTTGGATGCACTTAAAAATCATAAAAATTAGTAATTCTTCGATACAACAGATTATGAAGTAATATTTGAACACTTTGATACTTTTAATGATAAAACTGTCAAGATAAATTCCATCATATAGGGATTATAAATAATTGGAATTACAAAATCAGAAGAGGAATTAAATCAAAAATACATAGCAATATTAAAAAAAGGGTTTGTCAATAAAAATGAATTTGTTGATATTCTCAAAGGTGAATATAGTTCAAGATGAAATTGGAATCATTTTTATTATAATGTTGAAATTGTTAAATTCTCATTATGGATAGACTTAATTGATCCAAGATCCTTATTCTTAAATTCATTCGTGCCGCTTAAGGGTTTAAGTGATTTTATAATGCCTCATGAAAGAAAAAGTTAGTTTACAAAAGTCAATTAGTACTATGTTATGCTTGCTACCTATTGTTAAGCCCTTGAATTTCTTTTTTCAAAGCTTTAAGTGCTGCTTTAGTTTTTTTAGAAAACTTCTTCGCGTTTTTATTTTATTTCATTATCTTACACATTTTCATTTTTTTATTTATTGAAGCCTCATGAATAAATATAAATCTGAATAATTTGGATTATATTAGAAAATTTTAATTATAATATTAACTTATCAAAAATGGCTATGATGGTTCCCCCCCAGATGAATCCTAAATATAAAACTTCACTGTGTAAGCATTGGACAACAACAGGGAATTGCAGTATTGGATCAAGATGTCATTTTGCTCATGGTGAAAGGGAATTGCGTAATCCAAACGATGTATAAGATATATTCATGCATTTATTTAGCCATTGCCATAATTACCAAGCCAAAATTTATAGGATCCAAAGCTTCTATAAGTTTACTTTTCTGGCAGTTTGGGAATTCACAATTATAAAACCACATTATGCAAATATGCCAGCAATAATACGTGCAGATATTAGGAAATGTGTCATTATGCACATTCTCCAGAAGAGATGATACCATTTGAGAAGGTTAGAAATGTTACTACGCAAGTCCTGATTTCAAATTATGTTTCTCTGATCAAGAGTCATTATTTATTAAATAGTCATTCGATTCCAGGATTTAACATCAATTAAGAATAAGTTGAAGTATACTTACAGTATAAATGATTTAGTTAGCACTTCAAATGGAATTCCAAAAATTGATAGTGGCTTAATAGTTAAAGTTTACTTTAAATCATCTTGATAAGATGGATTATACTCAATCGGAATTGAGATTGAAACTAAATACGGCTCATGAATTATTGAATGCCAACAACTTTCCAGGTTGTAGTTAAACAATCAGTGATATAATCAATAGACCAAATGTACCGATAGATGAGAAGAAGCATTATCAAGATATCCTTTACGAAAGTGCTTAGGAAGGTTTTAAGATTGTGGAAGGGTATTAAAAATAGATATTTGAATTTTAATGCGAATAAGCGTAGCAGTTACAGGAGACATATTAAAAGAGTGAGAATCCTTAAACTTTGTTTGGTAATGCACCAACTCTTCCTACCACAAGCATTCCAGGATATCGGTTTTGATAAATAAATATTTTAAATATGATTTCATAATAACCATCGAATATATTAAACCATTCGGATATTATCGATGAGGCTGAGTAATTAACTTAGAATAACTCAATCATTTAACAAATGTTCAAAGAACTAAGTTTATCTACCGAATATCCTGATTTTTCAAGTGTGGATTATTGGAACAATAGATACTCTAAGCAGAAGGACAAATTTTTTGAATGGCTGCAAACATATTCTACACTATAGCCTTTCATTCATAATTGTTTATTTGGCAGATTTGATATCAGTTAGATATTGTATGTTGGTTGCGGGAATTCGTAATTATAAGATTACATGCAATTAGATGGTATCAAAAATATTCGATGCGTCGATTTTAGCGATGTTTTAATNTAAATCTGAATAATTTGGATTATATTAGAAAATTTTAATTATAATATTAACTTATCAAAAATGGCTATGATGGTTCCCCCCCAGATGAATCCTAAATATAAAACTTCACTGTGTAAGCATTGGACAACAACAGGGAATTGCAGTATTGGATCAAGATGTCATTTTGCTCATGGTGAAAGGGAATTGCGTAATCCAAACGATGTATAAGATATATTCATGCATTTATTTAGCCATTGCCATAATTACCAAGCCAAAATTTATAGGATCCAAAGCTTCTATAAGTTTACTTTTCTGGCAGTTTGGGAATTCACAATTATAAAACCACATTATGCAAATATGCCAGCAATAATACGTGCAGATATTAGGAAATGTGTCATTATGCACATTCTCCAGAAGAGATGATACCATTTGAGAAGGTTAGAAATGTTACTACGCAAGTCCTGATTTCAAATTATGTTTCTCTGATCAAGAGTCATTATTTATTAAATAGTCATTCGATTCCAGGATTTAACATCAATTAAGAATAAGTTGAAGTATACTTACAGTATAAATGATTTAGTTAGCACTTCAAATGGAATTCCAAAAATTGATAGTGGCTTAATAGTTAAAGTTTACTTTAAATCATCTTGATAAGATGGATTATACTCAATCGGAATTGAGATTGAAACTAAATACGGCTCATGAATTATTGAATGCCAACAACTTTCCAGGTTGTAGTTAAACAATCAGTGATATAATCAATAGACCAAATGTACCGATAGATGAGAAGAAGCATTATCAAGATATCCTTTACGAAAGTGCTTAGGAAGGTTTTAAGATTGTGGAAGGGTATTAAAAATAGATATTTGAATTTTAATGCGAATAAGCGTAGCAGTTACAGGAGACATATTAAAAGAGTGAGAATCCTTAAACTTTGTTTGGTAATGCACCAACTCTTCCTACCACAAGCATTCCAGGATATCGGTTTTGATAAATAAATATTTTAAATATGATTTCATAATAACCATCGAATATATTAAACCATTCGGATATTATCGATGAGGCTGAGTAATTAACTTAGAATAACTCAATCATTTAACAAATGTTCAAAGAACTAAGTTTATCTACCGAATATCCTGATTTTTCAAGTGTGGATTATTGGAACAATAGATACTCTAAGCAGAAGGACAAATTTTTTGAATGGCTGCAAACATATTCTACACTATAGCCTTTCATTCATAATTGTTTATTTGGCAGATTTGATATCAGTTAGATATTGTATGTTGGTTGCGGGAATTCGTAATTATAAGATTACATGCAATTAGATGGTATCAAAAATATTCGATGCGTCGATTTTAGCGATGTTTTAATCAGGTAGAAACAACAACAAACAATTCCTTATTATTTGATGGATGTCACAACGAAAATCGATTTTGAAGATGAAGAGTTTGATTTTATAATTGATAAATGCCTTTTAGATAGTTTGATGAGTGGATCCTCTTTTTTCGAAAGGGTTTCAAAATACTTGAGTGAATGTTACAGAATCTTGAAACCTAATGGCACATTTATGATTATATCATATGGGCATCCAGACATCAGAACAATATATTTAAAGCTCTTCAAAATTTAAATCATTCCAATTGAAAAAACTAAAATAGAATAATTCAATGATATTGAGCACCATTATATATATATGTGTACTAAGTGATTAAAATATTTCTCATGTATATTTATTTAAAAATTTTGATATGAATCCTGTTTTGTTTGGATAAAAATTTTGTTCTGTTTAACTCATTTATCTGCTTTTCGATAACAATTGCTGATTTAATAATTCATTCTCTTTTAAATACTTGGTGTTTAGCATCATCAAATAAACTTCATTTTTTTCTGATTCTATTAACTATTGAGTCAATTTATCTATCCTTATTTTAAATTGCTCTTTTTCTTCATAATATTGTTGATTTAGTAATTCCAATTCTTAAATGTATTTAAGGGAAATCTATTCATTCTAGAATTGAATTATTTCTTCTTTCTGAGTATTAATGAGAGTTAGCAATTCTTTTTTTAAATTTTATAATTCTAATTGCACATATTTAATCAGAGCACTAAAAGTTTCAGCCAATTGTTTTTTGATAGAATCAAACCTCATTGCTTTTTCATCTACAACTGATTTCATCACATTTAATTGTTATTACAGTTTTCTATACTCAAAATCCTTTAACTTTAATTCCAACTAAATTTGCAAATTCATTAATTTTATATTATAAACTCATTATTTTATTCTCAAACTTTCAAAAAGGATCCTCCAAAACATCTCTACTTTTTTCTATTATGAAATTTCAATTTATAAATGTAATCAATATATAACTCATTCATTTAATCTATCTAGAATATCTTAGAGCAATTAAGATGTCCATCTAGCTTACTTGGGAATTTAATTTAGCAAACCTAATTTAGATTCAATGCTTTCCAATTCCAAATGAGGTTTAAATCTCTGCATGGCTGAAGTTCCTATTGATAATTTATGATGTTCCTCCTTCATTCCTAATTAACCTCTAAGTTTATTTATTTCATATCTTTCAACCTTGATCTTTTACTTTAATATATATTTATACATTATCACGCATCCTTTCTATGGCTTTCAACTAATTTTATTGTAACAAGTGTTTTATTGAATCTGTCATATAAATTAAATCATCCATCAAGGATAAATCAAATCTCTCAATCACTCGCTATTCACCATTAATAAATTAAACATCTCTTATACAGCAAAGACGGGAAATCTCTGAGAATTCATATAATTCCTCTGTTTGAGGGTTTATTAAGATTGGATAAAGATTTTTCCTCATTCCAATCAAATTTTTTACAACTTGAAACAATTTTCTTGAATTGTTCAAATAATCCTAACTCAAAATCAATTTGTACTTTCAATAAATGGAGATGATGAATCAGATTATATACTTATTCAGTAAACTTTTTATATTATTAGGCTAAGGGGTTACGGACAGTTTCTAGCAAACTAACCTTCTTACGCTTCTCTCCTTATTCCTTTAAAGACTTGAATCTTTGTAATGTAGTTTGACTCTCAGTTTAAAATAGCTGCACTTCCTCTTTAATTTTTTTGATTGTCGCATCATCTTCCATGGGAGACCTGAAAATTCTCACAGAATTTAAATGATCTAAATAATCTTATAAACCATGATCATTTTTGAGTTATGTTCCAGGGATGATGGTTGTTTTTTATTTTTCCTTTAGATTTCTTTCAAAACCTGATTCTCCTTAATGGGTCAAATTTATATGTGGAGTTGATTAGGATACCAATTTCCTTACTGGAACAACAGAGTGAAATCGCTTGGTTGATCTCCTAGTTTGATCCCTATGATTGAATGTCAATGTCTCTTTGCGTTTAAACATAGGAGAGATTACACTATTCTTTAAAATACGACTCATATAAATATATTAATTTATGGATAGCAAAAAGGAGATTAAAGAATAAGAGAAATCTAAGCCCATTGAAAAATCAAAATCTTTAATGCCCATGCTAGATAAGGATGATATAGAGACTTTGAAATCTCAATTGTAGAAATACGAATATTTGAAATAGAAATATAATTTGTGATTATAAATCATTATACAAGAATTGAACATCATATTTTATTAATTTTAAATATTTCATTTCTTTCATACTTAATTAAATAGTTCTCCTTTTGCTAATTTAAGTCCTTCTTCTTTTCCTTATTACAGTCTTTTCATTGAAATGATTGTAGTCAAAATAATGAAAGTTCTTTTTAAACTGCTTGTCTGGCTAGGCTTGGAATAGAGTTAAATTTCAGCCTTTAGATTGAGTCAAATTCAGAAGAGAAATCCTTTTGCTGTTTGTTATTTAGACTGAGAACTAATTTAATTCTTTTGATTTATCCAAATTTTTTATACAATTAATATGAATTATTGATACTGCTTGTTACTTAAAAATATCATTTATACTCATTTGAATTCATTCAAAATCTACATTGTTAATGTTTCAAGAATTTCTTTCTCTAAATTCCTTTTTGATAAATCTAAAAAGCAAATAATCATTAAATATTTGTGCATTTATTGGAATTTTCTTTATTTTGATGCTTAAATAATCGAACAGCCATTTCTTTAACTATTAGAAATAAGGTAACTTGAAACTATAATAATAATGCCCTTTTTTGAATAGATTTTACTTCATATTAATTTATAACTGTTTAAGACTACTAAATAAATAACAAATTAATATTGATAATTTTGGATTTGAATTCCAACACCTTTTTTTGCAAATAATCTTTTAATCAATTGCACTTAATTAAATACAAATGAATTTCTATTAAGCCTTTTTCAAAATTTGATCTGATTTGAAATCCAGAACGAGATGGCAACATTTCAATTTTCGTTTCGAAAATCTAAGGCAATTTATCGACTCTAATCTAGTTAAAAGTTCTATTTTTTAAAGAGATGAAACTTTCAATTTATATTAAGATATGAAAAGGTTGAAAATGACAATTAAAATAATTATTAGGTATATCTTTTTAAATTTAATTTAATCAGATCATCTAGACTAACTAAATTCTACTTATATTGTCTTGTTATTGTAATCATTTGGTATAAAAATTTCTTATAATTTTTTATTCCATTCAGATGAAGCATATCTGATATTTTTAGATGGCACAAGTAAGCAACAATCTTAAGGTGATCCTTTGCTAAGATATAAATAATTTAATACTGAATTCCATGTTAAACTGCCTTAATATAAAGGTCACCTACACTATCCTTTAATTACATCTAGAACGTTGAACTTAGATTTGTATTATAACTTTTGACATTTAAATTTATTTTCGTATCATAAAATTTTAGGATATCTAAATCCATTTCCATTTCAACCAATTTATTTTGTTATGTTTTAAATTCTTTATCTTATTACGCTATTTTCTACTTTGACATATCATAATTTTAAATTAATTAATTATAATTTTGAGTTAGTTCTTAGATTTTTTAATTATATTCTTTCTCTTCATTTTTCTTTTGGTCTAATTCATTTTAAAGTATGAAAATAATTTGCTCCTTTTCAATAACATCCAAATTTTTCTCTTTCGATTCTATTACTTTATTTAATTATTCTATTTCATTATTTTTATCTAGCATTTCTTATTTTGCTTGTGTGATTTTTTCTTTTAATATTTACATTTCCTAATTTTACTTATCAATTTGTTGCACATAATCATTCATTTAAGAAGCTTGAGTTTATATCATTTATTTTAGGTTAGCAATCAACTGATTCTTCATTTAAACATCGATTGTTAAACTTTCTATTGTCTTTTTATTCATTTCAGCATTATTTGAAAATTCCTTATTTTCATTGACTTTTTGTTGCATTTATGTTGCTAATTTTTTTTCAAGGTTTATCATTTCCTTTTTTTATTATTGGTTTGCTAGTTTCAATTTTACATATTTATCTTCAATTGATTTAATTAATTAAAGGTTTCTTTTAGCAACATTATTATCTTTTAAAATAGAATTAGATCTAATATCTCTTTTAGCTTCAATTTAATCCTCATTACTTATTTTATAACTACTGCTTCGTTATTTTGTTATTTATGTTACTTCTATTATTTATAAAGGGTTAGGCCTTAATTATTGAATTAACCGATTGGATGTTTCGATAACAAGCAGATCTGAAAAGATTTATTATTTTTTTCTACTCATTTCTTCTTAATTATTTTTGACTTCTTCATAGTCCTTTTTTAATTTAGGTAGTTGCTTAACTACTGTCTTATATATCTGAAATTTTTAATATCCCTGAACTATCTCTTCTAGCTACTAAATCCTACTAATTTGAACTTGTTTCTATTGCAGCAATTCTTTATTTTAATTCTTTCATATATTGGAAAATAATTACTTATAATGTATTTATATTTCTTGCTTTTATGATTTCAGCAAGCTCGTTGATTTTAGATGTCAGTTTATCAATCTCCTATTTATTTTCGTAATTGGTGCTTTTTTTAATAAAATTAATTTATCTTGTCATTCTATTAAAAGGTTAATCTCCCTAGGTTGCTAAAATATTGAAATTTAAATTATTTTCCATTCTTTGAATCAAATCTTCATAAATTTTAATGTCATTCTATTTTAATTCTAGTTATTTACTTATTGTTATTTTAACCTTGTATTTAATTTTTTATTTTCCTCTTGTAGAATGTTATTCTATCCCTTTTGGGCATTCAGCTAATTTCTAAGTTCTTCTTGATCAGGAAGGCTTACCATGCTGGTTTTATGATGCAAAATTTAGTTAAAAAATCTAAATACCTAATATCACTATACAACCTCTGTTAAGTAAGACTCTTCCTTGAAAAGTAAGGAGAAGTTAAAGTTTGGGACTTTTAATTTTCATCACTCATATGTCTTAATTTTATAAAATTTATTTATAAAACAAAAAATTTACAATTCTTCTATTTAAAAGAAGGAAAATATATTGTTTAACAGAAGATTTGATTATCTTTATTAATTAATCCTCAAATGTAGAGCTAATATTATATATCATTATTTGCAAGAATTTATCTTAAAGGTTAGCGAAAGAAAGCTTAGAAAATAAAGCTTTATTTAATAATGTTAACTAATATTCAGATTTCCAAAATCCTGAATTAGAATTTGAATTGTTTTATGATATTTTTCTTTTTATATTTAAGGAAATATAATTTAAGTTTGAACTTATCCTAAATTGATAGATATTGCAATTAATCAACTTGAAACTTAAGAGACAAATACTATTATCATTTATTTGTTTACTATTTTAGGAATTACACCATTATATCTTCTTTTGTGCTCCCACAAGATATGGTTCAGATACTACCACAACTTTCCTTTTTGCAAATATTCATATAGAATTTACCAATTAATTTAGATATTTTAATAAATAATTTATTTAGCTGTCTATTAATTAGGTATTGTCCTTTAATTAACAATACATTTTTATCACATCATAATAATTATTATGCATTATTTTTATATTTTAATTTGTTCTGATGAAGAAAATAGACAAAGAGTTTATCAGCATATTTCCTGCCAGTTTATCCAGTCTATAGCTGGCCTGTCTTCTGGGCGTAGTTTGATTCTTTGGATGGTTCCTTGGGTAACCTGGGTTAATTCAAAGCACACAATTTCTCCAAGTGTAGAGTATGGTAGAGTTAATTAAAAAGTGGATTCTCGAAGCTTTGAATTGATAAAAAAAACTCACTAGAAAAGTTACTCAATAAAATAAATAGAACCTTCGACCACATCTAGTATGAAAACTCAGAAGTAAAGGTGAAATAATCGAAGAACCATAACTAAATGCCAATATTGTCCTAAAGGCCCTTATTGAAATTATTCATCCCATAATCCCATAATCCCATAATCCCATATATACCAGTTCCATTAAAATTAAATTAAAAAGGTACAGCAGTAGAAGAGCTAACAATATAAAAACAGGGAAGCTCAAACTTTACTGAGATGGGAGATATTCTAAACCCTCAAGGTGGTCCTAAATTACCAATTTAGTAATTCAACAATATATAGAATAGCCGTGTTGCAGAAACACATAAACTATGAATAGTCTAATGAAATGCGAGTTCTGTGAAACCTAATACATTGAAAGTAGCCAAATAAGCTAATCCACATATAATATCCCTATACTACCTATGGGATAGTTATTCCTCCTAAAGGATTATTAAGTTTCATCAATTTTGCTGGATCACAGATCACCTCTTTTTCTGAATAAAATGTTTAAGTCTCTTCATTTTAATACAATATTATCAAAATTTTGAAATTTAAGTTCAATTTAACAATACACTGAGTTATTACTGTAACTCTCCATGGTTATAGATAAATAAGTTCAAATTGGATAATTTCTTAGTCAAATTTACACTTATGAATGGGTTTAAGATCAAACCTGCAGCGAATAATAAGTTGAATAATTGAAATATAATAATTAATTTTATAAAGGAGTTACTTTTAAGTAATAATAATTATTAGGGATATCTTTTTAAATTTAATTTAATCAGATCATCTAGAATAACTAAATTCTACTTATATTGTCTTGTTATTGTAATCATTTGGTATAAAAATTTCTTATAATTTTTTATTCCATTCAGATAAAGCAAATCTTAAATTTTTAGATGGCACAAGTAAACAACAATCTTAAGGTGATCCTTTGCTAAGATATAAATAATTTAATACTGAATTCCTTGTTAAAGTGCCAGAATATAAAGGTCAAATATACTATCCTTTAATTACATCTAGAACTTTGAACTTAGATTTGTACTATAACTTTTGACATCTAAAGTTATATTCGTATCCAAAAATTTTAGGATATCTAATTCCATTTCTATTTCAATCAATTTATTTTGTTATGTTTTAAATTCTTTATCTTATTACGCTATTTTCTACTTTGATATATCATAATTTTAAACTAATTAATTATAATTTTGAGTTAATTCTTAGATTTACTAATTCTATTATTGAAAATTAATTTATATCTTCTCTAATTCCTTTTTAAGATCAATAATAATCTGATCTTTTTCTAGATTTATGTAACTTTAAATTTCATTCTGTGATTATAACTCTTATATGATCTGATTTTAATTATCTTTTTCATAATTTAACTTTCTTAGCTCCTCCTTTAATTCTTCATTCTCTTAATTTTATTAAAATAAGCTGGCTTTAGCTTACTCGATTTCTTCATTAGTAATCTATAAATTGTTATTTTTAGATTCTAATTCTTATTTTAATTTTTCTATTTCATCATTTTTATCTGTTATTTCTTAATTTGCTAGTGAGATATTTTCATTTAATTATTAAAGGTTATAATTTTACTTTTCAATTTGTAACTTTTAATCTTTCAATTAAGTTTCTTGTTTTTAATTATTTTAATTTAGAACACCAATCTGATTTAAAGCAACTGCTTTTTCTTTTTGAACGTTTTCATTCAAAATTTTAATATGCTTTTTCTGCTCTTCAATTTATTCTTTCAGTTCATCCCTCTAAACTTCTTGTATTTTGATGATTTCATTTAATTATTTGATATCATCATCCTTCTACATTATTTGATTAGCTAGAATAACACTATTTCCTAATTGTGATAATTGATTTTGGACATCTATTTATGAGTCTTGAATTTCATCAACTTTTACTTCTTCCTCTCCAGGTGTTTTTTCCTAATTATGAAGTTTCAAATTCTAAATAATGATATGTAAGACTTACTTGAAGCGGTCGGATTCGATGGGTTCTTGCGCCACCAGTTTATACTCTATTTTCTGACAAAGGTTACTATTGTGCTTAAATTTCATTAGCAGATTATCTTTTCAATTGATGAAATAATATATTTGCTTTAGCCTAAAAATCGAATGGTTTAAAGGGTTTCTTAAAAATAATTCTATATATTTACTTTATAAATATCATTTCCAAACATTATGTTTTTTAGCCCATCTTAATTATTTGGGGTTGAAAATTACAATTTGTTATGTTCTGAATCAAACTCAGAGCTTGTTTTAAATTTATATTGATGTTATGACTTACGTCTAATTATTATTATTATTCTATATACTGCAAAATTTATTGATGTGTTTCCTTGTTCCGGTAAGGAGTATTACATGACAGCGAGCTGTAAACGATATTTGTGCTCATAACTTAAATTTAATATTAATGAAAGAGATAACATAATTTATGATTCTTAAATTGATAAGCTAATTATAATGTTTATTAAAAGGTAGCTCTTAATCAAAAGATAACTTAAAATTGCTCAAGTAATTAAGTAAAATTATCTGTAAATATGGTGAACACAATAAATTTAAGAAAACAATGGTAAATCTGTGAATGATACCATAGTAGACAATGAATATTAAAACTTTTAAAAATGTTTTTATCTGAAAACTTCCAAAATACTTGAAAAGCCGAATAGTATTGAAAGTAACTGCTACAAAATTACATAAAACAATATATATATTAATTTTTAGATACAGTAAGGCTTCAATATAATGAGATAGTTTGAGAATATCAATAGATCAATTTTCAAAAGTTTTATGGTCAAACTTGAGTAGTTAGAGCATAATTTGGGCATCAGATGAAAATATTTATTTGCTTGAATTTATGAATTCTAACAGACTATTATCATAAAATTAAATTAAAAGCAACAGGTATGGATTTGAAAAGATTGTTTAAAAGTAATATCTAGAACAATTTAGAGGTATAATATATAGATATAATGACGAAGAATCAAAAAAAACGATTTCTCAGTTTGTTATCACAACTTTAATTAAATTCACATTTATTAATATAAAATATTTTTAGGTGAAAATAATAAAGAATGAAAAATTGTATTCAATTTCTGGAATTGCAGCTGAAAAATCATTATGGCAAATTTAATCATGTCTATGACCAAAATTTGAATTAATAATTGGGTTTTTAAAACTAAATAGGTTGGATATATTTAATAGTCGTAAATCTGAATAAAAAATTTCATCATTATTATTTCTATTGCTTAGATTACTAACTACAAAATACATTATTATTATCATGCCCCCACAATAAATTATAAAATTCATCATAACACTCAAATAAAATTCAACCAGATCAAAGAAAAAACTTTAGATCTTAGTAGGCCTATACTTGAGGTAGCTTAATAAATAAACACTGTTTTTAAACATAGAGCAAAAGATTTTAAATAATTGACTAGAAAAGTTAGAATTGAAGGAATACTCATTATCAATCCAAAAATATCAGTTAATTAATAATCAATAGGTGTGCCAATATTTTTAAAGAGTAGGTTGATAAATAAAGGTATATTTATTAAATCGAAATAATATAAATGTTTTGTTGTTCGAAATATTAAATATATATTATAATATGGTATTAGTTTTCTAAATGCATTTTAAGGAAAAATAACATACAAGAAATTTTGCATGAAATAGATCATTTGTTTAGTTAGAAGTGGACTTTCTTTCTTGATTCTGCATCCCCTAGAGTTTGCATCTTTCGAAATTAACTATATTTTAATTCTTATTTCATAATGCTTTTTACAGATTTATTGTCTGCACTATTACTTCTATTGCTTTCGTTGTCACTCTTCTCCTCAAATTTAACTCTGTGCTCTGATAATGATTTTAATTTATTCAATTTCTTCGAATCGAAAGATTTTAAGGAATTCTTAGGTTAAAAATCGCAGAGAGGAGAGTCATTCTTTCTTCTTTTCTTCAAAGATCGTTAAGAAGTGATTGGACTTTGCTATACTTCTTCTATCTTCTTTGGTATGTCCTCTAAATTCATAACAATTTCTGCAACAAGCTAAATGTCTTTGCAGGATTATTCAGAGTGCTTGCTTCCGAAAGACTGTAGATCAGCAAATCCAGGAGTTGCAGGATCTTCACATTTATTTGGATGCACTAGTAGTTTCTCCTTTTGCGAAGGAGTCCTTAAATTGGAGTAAACATTACTCTTGTTACTTTTTTGGAGATTTCTTCGAAGACCTTAGGGACGACTTCTCTGTGTCTTCAATCTTGAGAACAATTTCTGATTTATCATCTGATTAGAGAGAACAACAATGCGAGCTTCCCATTATTTAATGTAATAATTATTATTCTCTAAATTACTTAAGGATGAATCATATATTCTAAAAAGTAAAAATATCTCACAAATTTAAAACTAATATTAAAAAGTTTGAATTAAATAAGATATCTAATCAAAAATAAAGGATATAAGATTAAATATAAATACAAAGAGATAAAATATATTGTAAAAAATTTAAATCAAAATAATTCACTTTGAAATAGTCAAATGAAATAATTTTAGATATCGTTCATGTGAAAAAATAAATCAAAATATAAATCATTGTATTAGCAAATATAAGAGAGCTGGATATGTTATTATTATTAATAATAAAATTAATCTTTGTTATAAATAATGTTGAATCTTCGAAGGTTTTTCTGTAAAAATGAAAATGAATATGTTTAGAAATAAATGCCCAAAAATTATAACCAAATATAAGATATTTTATTTGATTATTTAACTGATATTTTTTATTTATCTGTTAAAATTATTAATTATTATATATATATATTTTTGTCTAAATGGGTGCAGAATAATCTGTGGCACAAGGAATTGTTTAATCAAAGAACTTTAAGATACTGGGTTATAAGGAAAATGAAATATATGGATCATTCAAATTAATTGAATCCTAATCAAAATAATACGCTATGATTTCTAAGACTTGTTAGAGTTACGAAGAGTACACCAGTTTATGTAAGATACTCAATGAAACTAAATCGCTGAATGAAATTGATCATTTAGTAAAGTTGGTAGAGGTTGATACTCAAGAAGAAACCAATTTATGTAGTACTTATTATAAAGTCACTGCCTTATTTGAATATTATGATATTACATTAAGGCAGATCTGCAAATAGGCATCAATAAATTGCTTATTTGTTTTAAAGGGTTTGGCAGAGACTTTGAGTAATTTATACAGACACAACATAGTGCATGGAAATTTAACTCCAGATCATGTTTTAATTGAAAAGATATAGGGTGAGGTAAAATTGAATAATTGCACTCAATTAACTGGATATAATCATTATAAAAGAATTTTGTCAGGTGATACTCTATGGTATTTATCACCAGAATTGCTAACTGCTTTAGGAGGGAAGGAACTCAGACCTTAATATAATCACGAGAAGAATGAAGTATTCCAATTGGGTTTGATAGCTTTGGAGTTTTGGGGAAGTGGTAATATTCAAGAGATATATGATAAATATAATTACAGAATAAACGAAGGTATATATAATGTATATGTATGATAGATGCGATATAATCAATGATAGAGGAGTTTGGAGTGAGAAATGGATAAGTGTTGAAGAATGTAGTAAAGTAAATGTTATAGGCAGACCCGAATTGTAGACCATCCATGACTGAATTGAATTAATCCTTCACTTAACTATTTCAGATTCAGTAANTAATAATTATTATTCTCTAAATTACTTAAGGATGAATCATATATTCTAAAAAGTAAAAATATCTCACAAATTTAAAACTAATATTAAAAAGTTTGAATTAAATAAGATATCTAATCAAAAATAAAGGATATAAGATTAAATATAAATACAAAGAGATAAAATATATTGTAAAAAATTTAAATCAAAATAATTCACTTTGAAATAGTCAAATGAAATAATTTTAGATATCGTTCATGTGAAAAAATAAATCAAAATATAAATCATTGTATTAGCAAATATAAGAGAGCTGGATATGTTATTATTATTAATAATAAAATTAATCTTTGTTATAAATAATGTTGAATCTTCGAAGGTTTTTCTGTAAAAATGAAAATGAATATGTTTAGAAATAAATGCCCAAAAATTATAACCAAATATAAGATATTTTATTTGATTATTTAACTGATATTTTTTATTTATCTGTTAAAATTATTAATTATTATATATATATATTTTTGTCTAAATGGGTGCAGAATAATCTGTGGCACAAGGAATTGTTTAATCAAAGAACTTTAAGATACTGGGTTATAAGGAAAATGAAATATATGGATCATTCAAATTAATTGAATCCTAATCAAAATAATACGCTATGATTTCTAAGACTTGTTAGAGTTACGAAGAGTACACCAGTTTATGTAAGATACTCAATGAAACTAAATCGCTGAATGAAATTGATCATTTAGTAAAGTTGGTAGAGGTTGATACTCAAGAAGAAACCAATTTATGTAGTACTTATTATAAAGTCACTGCCTTATTTGAATATTATGATATTACATTAAGGCAGATCTGCAAATAGGCATCAATAAATTGCTTATTTGTTTTAAAGGGTTTGGCAGAGACTTTGAGTAATTTATACAGACACAACATAGTGCATGGAAATTTAACTCCAGATCATGTTTTAATTGAAAAGATATAGGGTGAGGTAAAATTGAATAATTGCACTCAATTAACTGGATATAATCATTATAAAAGAATTTTGTCAGGTGATACTCTATGGTATTTATCACCAGAATTGCTAACTGCTTTAGGAGGGAAGGAACTCAGACCTTAATATAATCACGAGAAGAATGAAGTATTCCAATTGGGTTTGATAGCTTTGGAGTTTTGGGGAAGTGGTAATATTCAAGAGATATATGATAAATATAATTACAGAATAAACGAAGGTATATATAATGTATATGTATGATAGATGCGATATAATCAATGATAGAGGAGTTTGGAGTGAGAAATGGATAAGTGTTGAAGAATGTAGTAAAGTAAATGTTATAGGCAGACCCGAATTGTAGACCATCCATGACTGAATTGAATTAATCCTTCACTTAACTATTTCAGATTCAGTAATAGGTTGATGAACCAAAAGTTGAATAATATGAAGAAGAATAGGAGAACTAATATGAGTAAAATGCAGATTTGCAGGAAAGAAACAAAGAAACATTTTAACTTCAAGATGAAGTTTTATAGGTTCATAAAGAATCATTCTAATATTTAGAAGGAGGGTAGAAGAATACTCAAGATGAGAATTCCCCTCGAGATTAATTTGAAGAATCTCCAAGGAAGGTAGAAAAACTAAGTGGAGAATTTAACACTTAATCAGTGAAGTCATCAGTAAATCAATCTTTGAAAGAATACTATGTAACAGGATCTATAGCTGCTTAATTTGGATAATTAAACCTACTTGAGAGTAATGAGGCGTAAAAGTGTGGTGGACTTACTCAATTATAAGAGAATGGAGAGGTGTTGTAAGAAAAGTCTTAAAACCAGCCCACTTCACCTAAAGGATAGGATTCTATCAAACCAAAAAAGAGTGTCAAGGTTAACACAGCATCAGCTAACAAGAAAGGAGTTTCAATAAAGAGACCTAAACATGAAATAATGGATACTAAATTACCTAAGTAGGCTGTGGTTGTAACCAAGAAAAGATGAAGTATATATTATATTACTATAAATAATTATAAATTTTATTTTAATTTTTAATTTCTTATTAAATTCTAATGCAAGGAACTCCAGATTTGGATGAACCAAATGTTAGTAATTCTTAACAGGCTTGGGGAAAATTAATATCATTGAATGGAGGCAAATTCAATTCACAGGATTTGTATGATGAAGAAGTAATATTAGAAGTGTATTATTAGATAACAATTGGAAGATTGGACACTAATAAGATTGTGATAAATGAGAGCAGATTGTCTGGGCTACATTGTAAGATTAAGTGGGACACTGCTAATAACTTGGCTTAGTTGTAAGATTTATCAACCAATGGAACATTTATAGGAGATTAAAAGATAGGAAAAAACAATGAAATTATCTTAAAGAATGGAGATGAGATCTATTTATTGCACAAAAGCAAAGTACCCATTTCAGATATAATCGGATTCACATTAGTCATCAAATAAGTGAAGGAAGTCAAAGTGGAGGTTTAATTGGATGAATAACAACAGAAAAAAATTCAAATGCTTGAGGATATGCAAGAGGATATGCATTGTCCAATCTGTGATGATTTAATATTTCAATGCGTTTCATTGGTGCCATGTCTACACAACTTTTGTGGTGCTTGTTTCTCTGATTGGATGGCTAAATCCAAAACTTGTCCATCCTGTCGAAAGGATGTTTAATCTGTGAATAAAAATTCAATGGTGAATAATGTCGTAGAGAGGTACCTCTTGATGAATCCCGATAAAAAAAGACCAGCTGAAGAATATAAAGAAATGGAATCCAAGAATAAAATCAAAGGAGATGCTATAGTTTTTAATTCATCTGAGCCAGTTCCCATAGTTTAACCCGTCGCAAATGTAGCTCCAGCTAGAGGACGAGGTAGACCAGCTGCCACATAATAAGTTCCCATCGTTTAACAAGACATTTAAAAAGAAACACATAAGCTAAATCATATCAGTGATTACTCAGCTGAAGAAGATGATGGTCCTGTTACAAAAGATTGTGTAACATGCATTAGACCTATTAATGGATATCAATGTTAAAGAAAAAGTGTCCCACATTTGAATTGTGGTAATTGTGCATCCAAAATGCCTAAATTTGGTAATTAATATAAATTAATCAATTAGATTTAAATGAAAAAAGATTGGTTTTTAGATGTCAATTATGCGAAAATTACTTTTGCACTCTCTATAATAAAAATTGTTAATAATTGAGTAAGAAGAATCCGAATATTCGTATTGAAAGACATGCAGTTCCTGGGAACGTAGATGTTCAATGTTTTAGATAAAATCAATTTGAATTGTAAGCGTTTTTAGATTACATGAAACAGAAAGGTTTGACAACACAAGATATCTTCAAATACATGCTGGATAATCATATTAGCAAAGGGGGATTCAAATTTGTAGAAGGGAAACGTACTCACAAAGATCCAAAAAGAACAATCGACATGCTCATTCTCAATGACACTGTATTTATTTAATTATATCATTATTAGCCTGTTTGCAATCAATGCTTCACTTTAGTTTGGTAATAGATAGTTTTCAGATACCGTATTTCGATTAGAGATTAGATGGCTGATAAAATTAAAAATAGAGGACAGTGTTGGTTTGGAATTAATTGCAATACAATGACTCATAATCCACAGCATGCTGAGAAATTGGATCATATTTGTGAATAAACTAAATTTTGAATCAGTTTTATTCTAATTATAATCATTAATATTATGGGAAATAGCAATCTTACACAAGCTTGTAATTAAGACATTTCATAGTCTTGTCAATAAAACTCAGGTCTTACCGAATAAGAAATTGAGGGCATCAAAAATGTTTTTAATTCTCTCGACCCAAAAGTATTCTTTTAATAAATACATTGAGGATGGAGTTATTAGTACCGAGACTCTGAGAAAATTATACAGAGATTCATATGATGCTCCAAAGTTAAATGAGTATATTGGAAACAGAGAATCTTTAACATTCCAAGAGTTTTTTGAAGTAATGCGTATTAATATGTTGGAAAAAAAGAAAAACTTTCCTAATGTTGAATTCAATGATATGGATGGAAATGTTTAATGCTTTTTCTGTTAACCATGATCCTAAAAATTCATTTAATATTTAATATCATTAAAATATTTTTGCAAACTCTGTTTTAAATTCTTCTGATCCTTCTTTGGTTGTGAACATTACTTTTAATGTATCAACAGATATTGATTTCTTTTCATCATTTTCACCATATTTTTCTTTTCTGCTGACAGCTTTGATAATTAAATTTTCTGCCTTCTATCCCAAAGGTTTGATCTCTGAAAATCCTTTGATAAATTACCCAGTATAAAATGATTATTGAATTGCATTTCTAACAAATAGATAAAACAAAATACCTATAAACAAGATAATAAACATTTCCATTTTTTGTTTTTTCAATAGCCACAGATCCCTTCTCCAAAATATCATTTGTATTTTTTCTAAACTTTTCAACATTAACCTTTGATCATACAAATAAAATTACCTTTACTAATTGATCTGTGTTTGGAGTATAATCATATTTCATTACTATTTGTTTTGGTTCATCATCCTCTGGTTTTTAATCATCTTATCCTATAAAATAGATACATCATTGATACCATCATCTTCTCCTGGTTCGCTATCATCGGATTTTGGAGCTGTGTAACTAATGCCAAATAAGGATGGTCCTGGTTTTGTGAGATCTACATTAGCATTGCTTAAAACAGGAGCTCCGGTGCTGAAAATTCCAGTTGTTGGTTAGGTTGACCCAAACAAACTTCCTTAAAAAATGGAGGATGTTTAATTGTTAGTGAATAAATTTTATCCATTGATCAATGATCCAAACAAACTAGGAGTTTTGTTTTCTGTCTTTGGTGCTTCGTTTTTCTCTTCATTTTATTGTTTCACTTCCTAAGGTTAATTTTTATCGTCGTCTTAACCTTTATGAGACTCATCAACTTTTGGTGCAAATTCGGCGGATTATTAGGCCATGAATAATTTAATTATTTAAATTTGTATATGAATACTATTGATGGATATAAATAAAAATGTCAGAATTATTCTGAATGAAACTTTATAAAGGAGGAGTTTTCTTAGTATATTTGTTAGTCGTAATTGGAATCATCATATTGATAATTCTCGATATCCTAATATTAAAAGTTGTAATTATTATCTGAGAATTCTCCATCAAAGAGAGTCTTCACACTTTTCACAAACCTCATAATCTAGTTTTGATAGAGAGGTATTCTTTGCTTGTAAATCTTTAATATTTAATCTGATGGGAGATTCTATACCTTATCCCAATATAGATGCTCATCCTAACGTCCCTTAAAGATTTGAATCAAAAGATTTTTAAATATAACTTAAATATCCTTTAAACTATCAGTCTCACAAAATTAATGTATTAACTCCTCAGTAATGTATTTAATATCAAAATTATCTTCTAACAGTTTTAAAAGTTCAAGTAATTCCTTGTAGAAGGTTTCATCTAATATGAACTTAATCTCCTTCAAAATCTTAATCCAATTTTCATTTTATAGAGTCATCTATTTAGTGTATCTATTTTTTAGATCGTGGAGGCAATTGCTTCTAAAGAAGAAAACAACTATCCTTTCTTTTTTCTTGTTCCTAGATGGTTATCCAAGATATTTTTCAGAAAAGGATTCTAAGAATTCATATAAAGGTTAATTAGATTTTTATTCATTATATTTCTCCTATTTGAGTATCCTTTTATATTAATTTTATTCATTCTTCAAGTTCTTCTTTGCTCCAGCAAAATGAAGTAGGAAGTGTCGACCTTCATTAACAAGAAATTCTATAAAATTGATATCTCGTTATTGGGTACTCCAGATCTTGGGTTACTTCATTGTTATCTTATTCAAGCCAGGAGGCTTACCAATTTCAGGTTTTTTTATTTACCCTTTTATTAGTCCACATTACAACTTAGTTTCTATGTGAACTTAAAGGCCTTAATTCTATTTTTTAGTTCTTGGAAATTTTCCCATAATATTAAAAATAATGTAATTCTATTACCTTTTAGATACAATTTGAAGTACAAGCAAGAAAATATAACTAAAAAGATTTATGAGTCATTACCTAATTGGATACTCAAAAAAGATATAATAAATTAGATTGTAAGTGAAAATAATTAATGAATTCATAATTACTCAATGTTAGTTAGCTCTTTATATAATGAGTTATTTAATTTCCTTCTAATAAAATATTACAAATATCTTACTTTTTCGAGATACCAAATCCTACCATTTCAAATTTAAAAATATTTTCACTTATTTTGAGTTCCATTTTATCTTCTATTTGAATTGGTATGCTCTACTTTGACTTTGAATTTAACGGATTGTCGTATTATTATAAGGACAACCAAGTTCCGTTGGCGGATTGCTTTACTCCCTCGCCATCACATATTTCCCATTGATTCCCGTTGAATTTGATTTAGGTTTGTTTTCTGGAAACTGTATTGATATTGACTATGATGTCGCAATCCTGAGACCTTCCAATTTTAAAAATTTGTTATTGTCCCTCTTTTGCAATAAACACAGCCATTTATTTGACAATGGGAGTATCAAATTGTATTTTAAGAAAAGGGCGATTGCAATTCAATAAACTATATTGTTTTCTTCCCTTTTTTTTTGATTGAGAATAATTTTTTAGGTATTCTAAAATGTTATGTCAAATATGAATACATTGAAACATTTCCTGTTCCTCTTTGGTTAAACCATGGATTCTGGATCTATCCCTTTCGTGTTCTCTAACAAGAGTTTAGAAAAAATAATCGTTGTCTGTTTCTAAGTTTTGTTTATGAGTAGATTTTGGAATTGAGATTAACTAAACAACATTGAAGTATAAATCAGATCCAATTAAGTATTTGTTATTCAAATGCATTGTTTTTGGCTTATCTTTTTGTATTCTAACCAATGTCTTGAGAGATGTTCCACAATCTTAAACAAAGAATTTTGGTTTTACTCTTGAAAATATAATAATAATAAACTACTTGATAAATTAGTGAATAAGTTTGAACACATTTGAGGGTAATTGAGCTATTTTAGAATGCAAACTTTATCCTTGGGGTAAGTATTTCAGTTAAAGAAGAAAAAGTATTTCAGAAGTGATCCTGCTCGAATAGCGAAATCCGTATTTAGTTAAAATTTTGCAGGGGATTGATTCAACATTAGATTGTTAACCAGAAAGACCTTAAATATAGGGATTGTTTTATACCGAAATCCAAGTTGTTATCTCCAGCTTTCTTTCTTCTTATAATTTAGATTTCATTTTTTTGTGCTTAATTTCCGCCGATTATCCTAGTGATAAATGAGAGAATTTACTTGTCATCTTGGAGGATATAATATTTTTAATTAGCCAGTTGGTGTTATTTATAAACACTAATCTTTACATGTGGAGATTCTCTTTTAAACTCTTAATTTATATTCTACTAAGTTGGGATACATGCATGGCTTTCCCTTTTTACCATTCCATCCAGGTTTGAGCTGTTATTTTGGTCCTAGGAATTATAATAATATTTACAAGTTTTTCAATGTTCATCTCCTCTTCATGTTACATAATAACTGATTGGATCATTTCTTGAGCATCTTGTCTTGGTAGTTATGAAGAAGTTAAAGGTTAAGTGAAATGTTGAGGATTCATAGAATCTAATTATCTAATTATTCTTACTATTCATTTGACTGCGAAGATATTAACTAAGGTTTAAAGTGTTGAACATTCAAGAGAGTGTTTCTGTCTGTAAGAAAATATTATTTAAAATTAATATTAATGCAATAAATATTTGCACCAAAAATTTCAATATCAGGATTTATTAAATACTAAACAGTTTAGAACTTCATTCTTAGATCAAACCGGTGCTAATAATGTTAGAATAGCCCAAGACAAATTGGTTCTAGCATTTTTATATGAGCATAATGAAGCCACATTTTTGAGCGTTTTATGTACTATAAAATATATTTTCTGCTACCCGAATTAATACTATCAATATTTCATATTATTGAAAATCATTGAATTTCAATGTTTATTAATTTTATTCAATTCATGGAAATTCAAGTTCAACACTCTAATTACTCATAAAATCTCAGTCCTTTTGGGTTTCTCTGGCCTTTCCTTCCCAATCGTTCAATTTCCAATAATCATCCTATCATGATCAAACAAGTAACACTCTCCCTCTCAGAATTGGTTTCAGAATCCCGCATCAATCAACTAGAACATCAAATATCTATGAAATAAGTGCTAACAAAGCACATCTAAGTTAAAAATGTTTTTTAAAATAAAATTTATTGAACATTTTGAACACCTCTGTAGTCAATGTCTCTGCAATTGAGCATCCATTCCATTCAGAATAATATTGATTTCAGATTGATTACTCTACAGTTGAAAATAAAAATAATATGAGAATGGAAAATTTATTAACTGAAAAATCTGGACACCATCAATTATTGATGAGTTCTCTCAAGGAATTGCTAACGTTTCAGGGTTAGAGCTCGAGACTCACAATATAAATAAGGATTTTGGAGAATCTTGAATTTGAATTGATTTTAATTTATACCAAAAGAAATAAGAATATAATATATATAAAGTACAAATTCTTATTTAATTAGTTAGTTTCAAGCAATGTTGTGATTAATGTAATACTTTAATTGGTCTTAGTGAGAGAGAGAAATCCTAGAATTATATTTATGATATTCTAATTAATTATTTCTGTGGTTTCAAATAATTCAACTGGATGTCTCCTTTGGATGAAGGAAGGAGTATCTTGCATATCCTATTTGTTTGTTGATTATTAGAGTCATTTATTTAATATATTAATATAGTATATGATTAAACGACTAAAATTTAATACAGAGTAGATTAGAAGGGCATCGATTGTACTATAGAAAATCGATCTGAGGATGAGTCAAAGGGATTTTTCTAAGTATGTAATCATGAGAGTACAGTTATCAAGACATCATAGATATAATGATTTTTATACTTCTGAAGCCATGTGAACTCAGATCATAAGCAGATGTTGAACTGCTAAAATAGGCCACACGATCTCTTGATTTTTTTGCGAATTTGGGTTCCGATCTTTTGCATGAATAATGTTGTAGGAATCTTAGACACAAGTATGTTCCAATAGGACACTTTATTTTTAAAGAAGGCGAAAAAGGAGACAATTTCTACTTTATCATAAGTGGTCGAGTGTCGGTGTTGAAGGATTTCAATCCATCTGACCCACAAGCCTCGATATTCGATAATGAGATAAAACAATTGACGAATTTCGAGACTTTTGGAGAACGAGCAATGGATTCTGATGCACTCAGAACGGCATCTGTCAGAGCTATAGAGAACACCCATCTCGCATATTTGAATAAGGACAGTTATTAAATTATAGCTAAGAGTGTCAAAAATCAATTAAAGAAGGCTTATTTTGAAGAATTTGCAAATCTAGATTTCTTCCACAACTGGAGATTTTAGGATATAAAGGTATTTTATGATAGGGCTTATGTAAAACGATACGCAATGAATGCCACTGTGTACAAGGAGGGAGACCCATTAGACTACGTATACATCATTAAAAAGGGGGAGTTCAAGATAGTCAAAATAATAAAGACATCGACCATAGACTTGAATGAGATGTTTAAGGGTGATTTCGAGAAGATTTTGTGCGGAATGAGCACTCCAAAGACCTACACTATATCTGAACGATTAGAGGCTCGATTTTAGAGAAAGAAATATGGCAATATATATTATTTGGAGAAGAAAAAGCCTGTAACTATCAAATATATAACTGCCGGATAAATGTTTGGAGAGATGGAATTCTTAATGCAAGTAAACATTCAGTATAACTAAAGCAAAGAATAATAATGTAAGAACACACTCAGTCTATTCAGTTACGGATCAATCAGAACTCTATATGGTAAAGAGGGAATGTTTTGAAACCATTTTGGACAAGGTTCCATCCATAAAAAATGCTTTGATTTAGTTGTCTGAATAGAAGAACAATAATTTTATGAGATAACTGTTACAATATGAGAAACATTTTAATGATTTAACTGAAGTAAAAAAAGACTTGGAGAGAAATATCAATTTGGATTTTTTATAATTGGGAAGCACTGAGAAGAGATTGCCTTCTCCAGTCTTGCAATAAATTAGATCTACACAACCTGTAGTCAAAAAAGTATTGAAAATCCCTAAAATTGAAAGAGAAGTTTAAAGGATAGAGACAAAAAAGAAATTTTTAATGCGAAGAAGAAAAACAAGTGCGTTTAAGATACATGATAGTAACTCAGAAATGGATGGAAGCTAATATAACTTTATTAGTTCAATTAAATGAATAATTAATTTATTGTATATGACACCTTAATATGATTACTCTAAAATTTAATTTGAATGTGTTGTGCTTCGTAAACATTTCATTCGGGATGTGAAGTATTACTGCTATGTTCTAGACCAATACCTTTTAATGACTAGAGTAAGATTGCCCACTATACATAGAAAGCTAAGGATGAAAAACCCAAATATGTCTTATAATTGTAATTGAGTCAACAAATTGGATGGATCACAGAACAAAAAGATAATAAGCTACTCATAAAAGCATTTACTATCAGGTACCAGAGCAAATTCAAAGATTTTACTGGTAAAACAGAAGACTTGCACATGTAAATCAAATACCCATTATGCTTAGAATAAGACAATAAATCAAGAATAAAGTCACATTTTTTAAGATTGCTGACTTCTATGAAGCTCAATATAATCTCGGCAAAGGGAGTTCTGCCAAAGTGATACAAATTAAAGAAATTGGATCTGAGTCAGCTTTATTTGCCGCAAAAGCTATTGATAAAAATTATCTCTAGAAAAGCTTATTTGGCATGAAAGCATTTTTAAATGAAGTTGAAATTCTCAAACTACTTAATAGATAAAGCATAAATGCCCCTTTTATAAAGTTACATGAAACTTTTGAAGGCGACTACACCTACTATTTAATATTAGATTTAATGCGAGGAAGAAGCTTAGCAGAAGAAATTGAATTACGGAAGGTAATAATACTTGAGATTATGTTGTTTAGTAAAGGAAGGAATTATTTCCGATAAAGTCAGTAAGAATGATTATGTAATAACTATTGGAAGGCGTGAGAATCCTACATGAAAATAATATCATACATAGAGATTTGAAACCAGATAACATTATGTTCCGTGAATAAGATCAATATGATACTCTCATTATAGTCGATTTTGGATTGTCAACCTTCACTGAAGTTTCAAAATACTAATTCCCAAAATGTGGTACTCCTGGATATGTAGCTCCTGAGGTTCTCAATTTGATTGATAGAGATTAAAAATATGATAAAGTTTGTGACGTTTTTAGTTGTGGATGTATCTTCTACAAATTACTATTTGGACACAGTTTATTTTATGGCAATTCATTCAATGAAGTGTTGAATTAGAATAAAAAATGCAATTTCATTTTAGATGGACGTGACATGGATATGATTCCATTAGATGCATAACAATTATTAAGAAGAATGCTTGCAAAAAACCCTCTAGAAAGAATCACAGCTAAACAAGCCTTGGAATCTGATTTTTTTATTAGTCCAGTAACTTAATCTTAATAAAACAGTATTACATTCTTATTATTAATGTCTAGTTTTGAAAATGTTGAAAACTAATAATTCAAGTAACATCTTCTAACCAACTACAGATGGATAATTATCAGAAGCAGATTCTCCTTTCTAAAGAGTTTAAAATATGCATATCGAATAAATCGATTTTGATTCTGACATCTCAGAGAATAAATCTTCATCTATTCAAATTAGATATTTGCCATCACTTAAAAAGCCTTCATTTAAAAAAATGGAAGATACAAATTCAGACAGTTTTTACACAAAAGATCCTCTTAATAGCTTTAAAAAAATAAATGCTAGTATAATATTCAATTAAATTAGTATCTCTTAAAAGTTTGAATGAGTCTTAAGACAACAAAATTTATTAATCAGAAATTGATTAAATGTAAAGAATCTCGTTATTTAATAGATATAAAGATAATTGATTTATATTTAATACTCAATCAAGTTTTATTTACATTCATTGCTAGTAGTTTTAAAAGATCTTAAACAATTGATCCTTTCTTAGTTGTTTCTTGCAATTTTATAATCCTTAAGCATTAAATAGACCCATTAACATTTTGTATGGAAATATTTTCTATTAATATTAAAAACTGAATAAATTACTTAATGATTATTCATATATTCAATTATTGTCTCTGCTTAAGTTGAATTAAGAATTTTTACAAAGGATTCATATAAACTATTTTCAACATTAAAGGTTTTCGAGACTTTTTGATAATCATTCAACATAACTTCTCTGCCTATATTATTTACTTTCTTAATTCTAGAATAAACAACTGCAAATAGATAGATGAGTTCATCATAATATAACGTCTAAACTTCTGTTAATTGTTGCTAAGACAATCCTTGCAATTTAATTTCATTAGTCGATATTATTTTGTCTATCAGCTGAATCCTCTATTAATCCTCCTTGTCATTCTACTTCAATTCATATTTGCATTAAACTAATTAAGCATAAGGTTCTTTATTAATACTATCTCTAATTACAATATCCTATAATTATCCTATTGTTGAGTTTAATTCTTAGTAAAATGGTTAAAATTCAGTAAAAACTTCTTTGATTGACTCAAATTCATTAAGCAGAAATAGTATAGATTCAATATATACGACTCTATCCATTAAATCAAATTGCTAGGTTTTTTTAACCTTAAGATCTTCTGGAATGTGGATTTTTTTGAGGTATTTAATCAAATCACCATACTTCTCTCTATAGAGGATTACTTAACTAATGTGTTCAAACTATTATGTATATTGATCTGGCTCTTGCTTTTAGTCATAATTAAAATTAAGCGTATCATCAAATATATACCTTTTATGCTCATCTAAAATCATAGGAATTGCTAAAGTATAAATATAATAGTTTATTAAGAAGATCAATTCTTCCACTAATTTTGTTTTATGCTATTAACTGAAATGAATGTACATTAGCTATTGTTGGATGATAATGTACAATTAACTAACAGTTGATGTCAATAAGAGTGTTCTTTCTTTTCCTTAATAAATTAAACTAGATGTGTTGTTTTATTTTTTCATAGAAACAGTTGTGCCCATAATTAAATCAATTATTTTCTTGTATTCAATCGATTTGAAGATATTCAATGTATCTGGAAGTGGATCTTGATAATCGAAGATATGGAATTTGGATTATTTATTAGCTATTTATAACATATTTTAGGTTTAATTAAGTGTGATTTTCATGCATTTCTTACAATCTTCGTTTATTAATGATTCTTTGATTTATTTATCATTCCCTCTTGTCTCTAAATAATTATTAAACTTATCCTCTATGAATGTTTTGAATTTCTAGAGGTTTTAACCTCCAAATACTTCACATTTAGATATCAAAATAGTAAGCATACCAAAAAAGCAAATCATATCTTCTTTGTTCATTCGAGGCCAACTTGTTGTTTAATCGATAAAATCGCAAATTCTATCGAACACCTTTTCATAAATTAACTTTCTTAATTGAATAATTGAGGAATTTTAAGTATTTTCTAAATGGAATCTTATGATCAAATGAAAATTTATAAAGAAATGAACTGTTTAACAACATAATTCTCTATAAAATTCAATGAGTTGTTCCTTTGATATTTGATTTAAAGAATCTGTTAAATTGTCAAAATAAAAGTCAATTTATAAAATTTGACTAATTTGATCAAATACTATTTATAATTTAGCTTCGAATGCTCTCAAAATTAGGATGTGAACTATTTAATCGTAAGGTTGTACTATATTATTTTTCTTGTTTAAATTAATAGATGTACTTCCATGTAAAGATAGGAGTCATAATGAATTTTGTATATTTTTTCGTCATAATTGATAAACTAATCGATTATCCCTTTACATGTTAATTATCTAACATATTCAATCCTATCCTCTTTATAATTCTTGGGTATAAATTATAAACCATCAATTATTTCAATATTCTATATAGATGATAAAGAATACTATAATTGTGGGTAGGTAGATTGACGCATCTATATATCCATTCTACATACTAAGCACAAAGCTTTCATAAGGCAAAGCATACTGATCTTTAACTTTCTTTAGCGTTTCTATCAATAGCTATAATAATATTATTCATTTACTTATAAGTTTAGTATTTATTGTCTTTTCTCCAAAATCTATTTGCTGTGCTTTATTACTGTTTATTATGTTTTCTACATCTTTTCTCTGCTCTCTCTAACCTTAATGATTAGTTTTTAGCTGACATTTCCAATGGAATCAATATGAGTAAGAGCTTGGAGATAACTAGAGTAATTGGTGAATACATTTTTAGAAAGCTTAGTTTAGATGACATTCAAGTAATGATCGTATTTATCAATCTGCCTTTGTACGCTTATAATTTAGGAATTCATGTCTCCTTAAAATATATTGCTATATTCAATTTTTTCAATCTAAGTTTAGATGTCTTAATTTTCATCAACCTTCTTATAAATATTATTGAGAGCATCATAATTAATATCCATATCTCCATAAAGTTCAATCAATCTCTATACATTCTTCCTAAGAATTTCTTCTGTATTACTTTCGTGAGTTCGTGTAGTGTGCTATTTTTAAATTTCTAAAATTGATGCAAACATTCTAAATTTATCTTCATCACTTTTATATTGTTGCAATATTCGATTCACATCACCAATGTTTAATGGTGGTACATCCTTATATTTTTTTTTTATATAGTCTTTTTTCTAATTAAACATAAAAAATTATGGAATAAAATTCTGAAATTTTTAATAATTTTTATTAATTTGGATATTTGTTGCATATCTATTGATAACAACATTTTCCAAATTTTGTTTAAGATCGTTCATCATAAATTCTAATTAAAAACAATGTGATCTGACTCACTTCAATTTAAATTATTATGAAAAGAATTAAATATTTAATTTAACTCAATAACACTAAGGGTAGAGAATTTAGTATTCAAGGAAATTTGCATCAGATAACGATCTAAATTTATAATTAGAATGAATGAAGATATTTTGATCAAGTCACTTTGGATTTTAGAAGTATATATCTAGATGAGTGACATTTGAAATGTTAATTTTGAGAAAGAAGAATTAATTTATATTAAAATAGTTACTTGTAATTATAACTTAACAAAATATATTTTATGGTTATCAGTAGTATTCCTAACATCTTCTTTTCTAAGATTATTTATATTCTTACTAATTATTCTATTTAGTCCAATTGGCCTTTAATGAATTTTAAGGTCTTTAATTGGGATTATTTTCTTTATTCTCGTTCCTCTTTGATTTACAGAAACAATTTTGAGACCTTTTCATCAATGCCACAGATCGCCATCACATCATTTATTATTTCTTCAACCTTAATTTGAAATGAGAAATCAACTTAACCCTTTGTTTTTTTGAGTATGTTGATCGATTTTTCTATCTTACCGACAGCATCCCATCGTTTTTATTCTGGCTTCGATTCTGATTCGCTTAAATTTAATGTCCTTGCTCTCTCTGTTTTGATAATAGGAGTTTTTATACGGATACTACTGGGTTGTTTTGCTACTAGGATATTTGAGAACTTTCTTACTTTTGATTAGTTATGAAGACTAAGGGGAGCGTGTTTTTGGAGCAAACAAAGAGGGCTTAAAATGGGCTTGAAGAGTTGGACTACCTATGGATTAGGATTAACTCATTTTTGAAATAATTTACTAATTATATTATATAATAAAAATGCAGATCTAAAGTAACTTTTAAACTTACTGGGAATAAAAATTAATTCTAATTGCGACTTGATTTTAAAAGAAATAAGAGCAACTTAAGAAAAATAAGTTATTATAAAATAAATTCATACAATTATAATTATGTATTTACTCATTATTTAGTTTCACAAAAAAAGTTCTAATATAACCTAAAACAACATTTTTTGTTTGTTACAATTTGCAGAATAAAACTATTAAGTAAACCATAAATAAAATACAATTAAATCAAACATTAATTAATGAATGCCAATTTTAAGAGTATCATAATAGTTTTTGATCTAAAGATGAAATATGCACTTATATTAAACTGTTTATATTCAAATCTCAAATATTTCAAGCAGGATCAAGCATTTATAGAGATTAGGACCAATTATAAAATTGATATTTAAATATATTTCCTATAACTAAAGGGGTTATTATGAGTTATTGTTGTTTCATCTGTAAATATATATAATAAATGATGACATAAAAATAATAGGTAATTAATACCGAATCATGATGCAATAGGAATTTTAAATTATATTAAATGAAAAGGTTTATCAAACCATCAAATCTGGGAACAAAATACCCTAAGTTATTTAATTGGTAACCTGAAAATTATGGCTTACCAAAAGGTTTTGCCATGACCAACTTCACAGAATTAAAAGGGTGTGGATGTAAGGTCCCATAAACATAATTGTTGAAATACTTGGGCTAGATTGGTGAAGGTGATATTGGAAAGGAAACACCAGATGTTTCTGTATATCCTGTAAAGAGAACATAGGATTTTCATACAATTTCAACTATAGATTACTTCTACCCTCTAGTAGCCAATCCTTATGCATAAGGTAGAATAGCATGTTGTAATGTGTTGAGTGACCTCTATGCTATGGGTGTTACTCAAGTTGACACAATGCTCATGGTATTGGGTGTCTGTACCAAGATGACAGACGAAGAAAAATAAATATCTACATCACTTATGTTAGAAGGTTTTAATGACTGTGCAAAGGAAGCAAAAACTTCTGTTACTGGGGGATAGAGTGTCTAGAGTCCTTGGCCATAAATGTATTTATTTATTTAGATTTATTAGAGGTGGTGTTGGAATTGCTTCAAATCACAAGGATGACTTTATCATGCCCAATGGTGCTGAGGCAGGTGATTATTTAGTTTTAACAAAACCTTTGGGTGTTTAATTAGCTGTTAACACATATCAATGGATGACCACTATACCATCGAAATGGGATGCAATTAAAGGAATAACAAATGAAAGTGAAATTAATTAAGCATTTGAGCATGCAACAAAGAGCATGTGCACATTAAATGCTGCAGCAGCCTCCTTATTTAAAAAGCACAATATCAAAGCATCAACTGATGTAACAGGATTTGGAATCTTGGGACATGCCAGATATTTAGCTAGAGCTTAAAGAAGAAAAGTCTAATTTGTTATTGATCAACTACCTATCATTCAAAATCTATACAAATTGGATAAAAAGGCTAGAGATTTTAGATTTTTGGAAGGTCTTGCTGCTGAAACATCTGGAGGATTACTAGTAGCTACAAAGGATCCCGATTCATTTCTTAAAGATTACAAACATCTAATTGGAGAATGGGGTTGGGTTATTGGTAGAGTTGAAAAAAGTCAAGAAAGAGATGCAATCATTTCAAAAAATGTAAAGATCCAAGAAGTTTGATTTTATTAATCAAAATTTATATAAAAATTGTCATATCTTAAGATTTTGAGTTAATTAATAAAATCAATGAATTCTAAAACTAAATTAAAGTATTTATCATCATTAAGAATCAAATTATATTACTAGTTCCATAAATTAGGAGTCTTTGAAATTAATGAAAATCTTGAAAATTAAACAAGAAACTGATGGAAAAGTTTTAATTTATAATTGCAAATCAAATTTAATAAATTCATAAGAGGAAATATATTGAAAATTCATTTGTTACCGAATCTAAAGGATGTTTATGATGCTCCTTATACCTAATCTACTTTCGTTAGTTTTTTCAGGCTTTAACTTATGCATGTTTTGGAATGATCTAATTTGATTTTTTATGTCTAAGGAGAAACAGATTGTCTGGAGATGTCCTCTTCAATGTAATCTTTAGAACCTTTCCTTACATTATCTTCTAGATCAGCAAAAGATGATTTCTTTTACTTTTCAAATTACATCATTTATAGCTTGCTTTTCAATTCTAATTCTTATTCTTTAAGAAGTTATATCTATTTTTGAGCCTACTCCATGTAAATAATTTTCTCTTCCTTACTTTTCACAAGTGCTAAGGATAACTCATTGATTTTTATCTCTAATTGTCTTACTTCGGAATTGAATTCTGGTTTGCTATTAGATTATGGTAATTTCTCATTTTATTATTGCAAAGTAACGATTTGTTATTTTTGTGATTCAATTTAATTCTTTAATGTCTCTAATTGTTGTTTATCTGACTAGATTAATATGAATAATTACACCTTCAATTATTCTTATCGAGCATCTTCAATTATAAATAATGCATTGATAATATCAATAGGATCAGAGTCAGACCCTAATTAAAGAATCTCTTCGTATTCTTCATCAAGAGTTTTTGATATCTTGAGCCAATACTGGAGTAATGATTGTTTAATCGATTAATTCTCTTGTTAAAAGTCTTTTTGATTTTGTAAGTTTTCTGACATTATATTAAAAATAATTTTGATAAGAAAACTCATTTTAAATAAAACATTCAACACTACTAAAATCTGGAATCTTTTGGAAGAGAATCTCGAATCTTAATTTTAATACGATGTTTGCAATTGTTTTTAGCGCAAATTATTGAAAAATAAGCATTATCTAAAAAGGACCGACTAGTATATTCTTTTTGTTTATTCTCTTTTTGTGCTTATTCAGCTACACTATTAATCATTAATAATACACTGACTAATTCTTGAATCTACGTAATCCGAAAACATATTCTTAGATCGTTGGGAATTCGAATTGTGAAACGCATCTTCGATGTATTCCCTTCTTTTTTTGTGCATTGAGTATAACCCATAGGGAAACTTAGTACCATCTATTTCATAGAGATTCTCATTTTTAGGAATAGATAAACTTTTATTGAGAGTATCCGATTGAGGGGTAGTTCTTACAGAACAAGAGAGATTCCTTACTTAGTCGCTTATAATTACTTGAATCGATAGTATTTGGCTTAAAGAGTAGTCAATTCCTAGTTTCTTAATTGTTTGGATTAAACATTAGTCTCTGTACTTTGGTTAAAACTGAATGATGTTATTTTCTTCATTTTCTTAATCTCTCATTATCAACTTAAAATTTACTTAGTGGTTTTGAATTTATTTGTCTAGTAGTTATAAAAACGTCAGGAAGTTGAAAGTCTAAATTTTTCTACTCAGTAAATGTTAATTATAATTGTTTAATTTGGCTTATTTGGGATTATTTGGTGTCCACATTCCTCCATTTAGAGTGGATGTCCTTAATATGCTCTAAATCGTTCTTAATTGTGGCGCATCCAGACTTCATTAAATAATGATTTTATAATTAGATATTAATTTATTATAAAAATTCATTATAAAGTAATTCTTTATTCATAATTGCCCCTATTTTGATTATTAGGATTTATATATGCGTGTGATTTATGCACACAAATTTCCTATTGTGATACAGTCTTCCTAAGTGACAGGAATTTAGGTTCTTAATAACCAATCTGAGGTGATTGTAATTTTGGTACGGCTATTTTTCGTTGTGAAGCTATCATTACTTTGTTATTGTGATAATATTCTAATTGCTTTTGGATTGGGTCTGTCATTTATAATTTTAGGTTATCAAGATATTCAAAAATAGAAGTTTGATTCATTTGTTTAGATTAATTAATGAAAAGTCTAAATATCATTTTATATAATCATTTCTGAAATTAATCAATTCGTTTTCAGCAAATTCCTGAACCACTTTGAAATACCTCCTCAAAATCATTTGCCACACCTTTTTATCATGGCATGTGTCTATCTGACTCCCCAAAACTCTTAAAATATTCTTCCGATTGAAACAGCCATTCTTCAAACATTTAGTTTTGAGACTATAAATAATTTCATTTTTTATAATACATCTTATACTTTTTTCAACTCTTCTAGAATTAATATTTACTAATTACAAGTTTCATATTTGATAATCTTTGTGTATCGCCTATTTTTATATTGAAAATGGTTTCATTAGAGCTTTAATCTTGATATTAATGCAGTTTAACACTTTAATATCAATGTTTCTATTTCTTATATATCAATTCTTTCAACTTTAATTACATATAAATATTCTTACTATTAAGTGTAAATTTGTATGATCTGATCATTTATTATAATACATCCAAAAGTCCTAGATTTTAAATCTGTATTTAGTAAACTATTAGACTATTTGATAATGCAAGAACAAAAGCTACTTAAGCATTTTTATCAAATAGGGTGTAGTAAGTATAATAAATTGTATCAGTAGAATTCAAAAGTACTCTCATAATTTTATTAAGTATAAACAGTAAACTAGATCAATAGCTCATATTTAAGATATTGATGATAAATAATAATGATAAAATAGGTTTTATTAATCAAAGTATTATTTTATTTTAAATGATGAAAAGAGCAAACAAAAATAATAACATTAACTGAGAATGAATTTTAGTAAGAATCCTTAAGAAAAATTAATTTCTTGATTTTATAATTTATTATAATATATAAAAATTCGATTTTCTAATGTGAATTGAATAATATTTAAATGACTCACAACTATTTGTTTTATTTTCTATTGACATTCGTGTTTATCAATGTTACCAGATTTAAATTAATGTTACTATTTTCTTATCATACATATATCTATCAGTACATATCACTAACCAGTTCTAGTTCTCTTAACATGGACCCAATCTCTATAGTGTTATTTTCAATGGCCATCTATATTCCTTTTTCCTTGTACTCATTTAAATATTGCCATCAGAAATTTCATTGACTCTTTCCAGTTCATCCACCTTAGATTTAATGTCCTTAATATTAATTTCCCCTAATCCCCTTCATGTAATCATTTCTTTGCCTTAAATCATTCGAAAATCTCTTTCATATAAATCTCCATTATCTAAAACTAATGAGTTTTCTCAGTTTGTTTTCCATTGACTCAAATTCCTTGGTAGAAATCTCCTTTTTTCAATACAATAGCCTTTTCCATACTTGTTGCCATTTGGAAAGCCGTCTTAATAAGATATACTGTTATTACAAAAATAACAGGAGTTATAGATTTTTATGCCTCATTTTGGGTTTGCTAATTTTTTGTATTCATCATAATTCGATTAATTATTAAATTGTAATATAAACCATTTGAATAATGAAATACATCTTGAATACCAATAAATATATTAAAAAATTAAAGGTGAAATAATTATTTTCATATATGCATTCTAAAATATTATTTCCCTTTTTTTAATATGATAATAAAAAAAAGAATTGAGCAAAAACTACGTAAGTTGAGAATATGATAATTTTGTATATCATATGAAGATGATATAACAATTAAGATTAAAACAATTATATATAAATAAAAATTAAACCATGCTTATCGATGTTAAGCATTCTAAATTTATATACTTTAATATTTATAAACTTTAGAGTCTTTACTTCTATATTTAACATGAACATTCTCTGTATTTTATTTTAGATAAGGTATTATGACTATTAAATACTATCTTAGAGATAATAGTCACTTTAATAGTTTAGGTAATGATTACGGGTTTGGGTCTTGAATTTGCTTTGTTTTTTAGGTAAATTGTCGAAACGAGAAAAATAACATTGTGAGTTAAAAAGTGTAAAATTGTTTAACATATTAAAATTTATAAATAAGATGGATTAAAAAAATATTTTATAACCAGGCTTAATAATTGAGGGTAGATTCAAATTGCTCAAGAAGATAGGGAGTGGTAGCTTTGGGATTGTTTACTTAACTTATGATTTGGAGGAAAAGGAATATTGCGCAACGAAATTTGAAAGTCGAAATTTATAAATGAGAATGATGAACAGGGAGATCCTTATTTTAAAATAGTTGAAAGGCATCAATGGTAAATTGTTATATTTTTAATTCATTAAATTTCAGGTTTTCCAGAATTAATTCATTATGGCAAAGACAGCTAATATTAATATTACATCTGTACATTGTTGGGTGAGAATTTGGAGGTCCTGTTATAAAAGTGCGGTGGTAAATTTACTTTATAAACTGTCCTTCAACTATCCATACAATTGATCGATCGTTTGGAAGGTTTTAATTTCTTATACATAATTAAAGTGTTTCACAGCATGAATTTCATTCATAGGGACATCAAACCTGAGAATTTCCTAATTTCTAAGGAGGATACGTCATTGGTTTATTTGATTGATTTTGGATTGTCCAAATACTACAGAGTAACTGATGGTAGACATATAGAATTTACTCAGAAAACAGGAGTAATTGGAACTGCACGATATGCTAGTATTAATACATTGCAATGTATGGATATATATTACGTTAAGGGATGGAATAATCAAGGAGAGATGATCTTGAAAGTCTGGGTTACATGTTGATATATCTAGTAAAAGGAGAGTTGCCTTGGTCTAATGTGAAGGCTGCTGATAAAGACGACAAATACGAGCAAATTTTATAGATTAAAATGGGGTTGTCCTTAAATCAACTGTGCTTTAATTTACCAAAAGTAAATACATCATCACTTATGTAGTGTTTTATTCATTACTTCCAACATGTCAAATCACTGCTTTTTCAACAATAACCTAATTATTCACACTTAAGGAACTTATTCGAGAAACAGTTACTTGAATACGATCATTAATTATATGATTGGGAATTAAAAACAATAGGGAAACAATAATAGTAAGAGTTATATATTGATCCAAATTCAATACCTGACATTAGACTGCAGAATGATTTAGATGTGGTTCCACCTGTAGATGAGGAAGGCCAAGTAATTCGGTTAAAATAAGAGCATTAGCATCATGTCAAATTCATGAAACAATTACATGAAAAATACTTTGATCACAATTCTTAGAAATTGAATTAGCAAATTTAATTGCAAAAAGTTACATCTATAGAACATATAAGTGAAGCCACAAGCAAATAAAATAACTATTAAACTAGCAATAATACTTTAATCTAGATTGAATCTTAACCTCATATTCTTAATAGTGTTCCATTATTTTCCAAAAGAAAAGATTCTAAATCATACACTTCAATTAAATAAAGCTAAGAACATAAAGAAAATCGTAAGTTTCGATAATCAAATGATGACTATGATTTAGATATGGCTAATGAGGAAGCAGCCAAATTTGACTAAAATAATCTCGAATTCAATTACTTTTCAAAATGATGTAAATATTGTAGTAAATTTTAAACTAAAAAATATATATTTCATTATTTAGATTTAATAAATTGTATAAAAATGAGTAGATTTTAGATAGGCTTTATTAAATTGTTTTAATCTAATATTTATTTTATTTTCCAAACTCTTCAATTTGGTCAGTCTTAATCTCTATCAATATTCAACAGAGAAACTCTATTATAAATAAATCTTTACCTTTTGTGATTCAAGGATTATAAAGCTATAAGATCCCTAAAGATAATGATATGTGAATCACCTTTTTAATGATTTCTAAAAATCTAAATATTTAATATCCATATACTATATTTTCTTAAATATATATATCGGTATGACATTCAAACTTATTCTAATTTTATTAAGAATTCACCAAATTAATAGTAACTAGCATATTTTTCTTATCGTTTAATAGAATTATTCTGCGAATGAATAATAAAATATTCCATTTCTGAATCTTATTTTTTAATTTTAAAAAAAGGTTAGTTAGCATAATTTTGAATTAGTTTATTATTTTCTATAGATTATAAATATTTTATTAATTTCTACATTTTCAGAAATGTGGAAGATCCATAGAATATATCATCATTTATATCTGTTGTAACTAAAAAATTTAAGTAACAAAATTAACGACTGTTATCGAGGTGATATGGAGTTTTCTATTATCCCCCAATTTCTTGTTATTTATTCTAAATTATCTTTTTGGTATAGGTAGTAAATGAATCTTTCATATTAATAATAAAGGGTTTAAGTGTTTAATACCTGATATATTTAGTACTAAATATCTTTAAATAAAATTTATCTCATGATATATAAATAATATGATATGCAAAGTTTTGGTTAAGCAAATCATAGCTATCGATTTGAATTAAATTTCTTTATTATTATACTTTGTTTATTAACGAATAAAAAATGTCATCTTATTTGCCCTTTCATAATCTAGCGTATTGTCCAAAATAAATCATCGAATTTGTCTAAAGGCCAGATATGAGTTTATTGGATTTGCACAAACTGGTAGATTCACTCAAATTACCCAGAAATCATTCTAAAATCTTAAGAAAAATGTAAATTTTAGTACAAAAGCAAGAGACTTTTTTGAATGAAGAAAACTCGAACATTAGAACTTATGTAGATGAGGATTCAATTTCACCAATGATGATATTTGGAAAGCTCGGCTATTGAATGTTTTAATTTACTATGACAATTACACAATTTAATAAGATGTATTAAACATGTTATATATATCATACTATGAATTGCTCAAGTTTTTTAATAAAATTAATATCAAAAATAGGCATTTATTTTGGAGATTCTGAATTTAAGCGAATATTAATTATAT
>CAJJDP010000052.1:113679-156660 GCA_905182995.1 Paramecium octaurelia
AATATCATTATTATATTTTTTTTTGTTGTTATCGCTATTATGATTATTAGGGTTTGTATTTAAATGAGAAAGTGATGAATTTTAATAAGGATGAAGTTCTTTTGGTGTTAAAGTATATTATCGATGTTAATCTACATTAAATTTATTAAGTCTTTGTTTAATTTATTTTGAAACAGTATTTGAGAATAGTTTTCTTTGGCCTTAAATAGGCTTATTGAGATTTGGTAAATTACTTATCATAGATTCATCTTCAGCCACTCTCTTTATAACCCACTTACTCGCATCACATCTTACTTGTACTTTGTAATGTTTATTAAGCAAAACGTTAGCCCAATTTGAATTGTATGGATTAACTAACTATATTATTAAAACAAATTTATACTTTTATCATCCTAAAGGCTTTTTTTATGTTTGTGATCTGAAAGCATATTATGAGAATTTGATTATAATTTTGTAGGTAACTAATTTTACATATTCTCTTTTGTAAATTCAATCAAGCTTACAGGTTTACTCAATTCAGCAACATATTCTTGACACTAAAAAAATGGACTTATCTATTGTTACATTATTTAATTTATGATATTTTTTTATTGAAGAACTTCCTTAAAAGAGAGCACAATTAGATTGAAAAAATTATCAATGAAGCAATATTTTGATCAATAATAGGGTATTGATATAGATATTAAGGAGTTCAAAACTTTTATATGGATTATTTTATAAATTGAATGTTGGCGTAAAAGAAAGTTTGATTCTATTAAATCAAAATATTTATAATAAATAAATCATTCTAATGTGGTGATCCAATTCATATTTTCAAAATAGTCGAGTAAAAGCTCTGGTTATCGATCGATAATTATTTGGTTGTCAACAAACACTCTTTCCTTAGATTCTAACAAAACAACGTACGATTATTTTTCAGAAAACTCTAAAACGCAACCGATTTATTAATTGTTGTATTCTTGTTATTTTGTATCTTCCTCCTATTTACAATAAAATTCTTATAATAGGTCTATGGGAGCTTCTGATTTATTAATTAGAGATGAACCGACAAACCTATTTTTCCTTGGATAATAGGCAATCTAAATTAATTAATAAATTTAACTAAAAATTGAGTTTCAAATTCTCTAACAATTTGGAAAGGCTTGTCAGTTCTCAGACTTCCCTTGATCTCTTAGTAATCAGTGATGAGACCTTTGAATTTTTGAAAAAATTGGTTTTAATGATATTGGTTGATGAGATCACTGCAATTTTAGACTAAGTTTTCTTGTAATTCCCTACAGGGTTGTTTCTTAGTAAAATACAAATTACCATGTATTTTCATCTTTGGAATAGCCAAGCCATTTGACTTGATACTCTATTTTCGAAAGGTTTTTACGCATTCCTACAATAGCTTCAACTACAAATAATCCTATCATTATAATTGTGAAATGTATATAAAATTATTAAATGTTAATTCTCAATACAGAAATGAAAAATAGTTTAATTAGAAATATAAAAGAAGGGGAAACGATGTTAGAGAGTTTAGAATAACTAAATTAGAATAGGAAGCGGTCTCATTCTTTTGATCTGCCATTCATAACCTTATTATCGGTGAACCAATTGTCCAAAATGTAACCCAAATTAAAAAATATGCTTTTGATACCAAACTCTTCAAATTATAGAAATTCAGCAAGAAAATCATAAAGATCAGAAAAACCTGACCTAATGGACGCAATATCTATGGTAAGCAATGTAGCCTCCGAAACCCCTTAATAGAAAGCAAATATCAGAAGAGCTAGTTAATATGATTACATTAGCTTAAAGTAAAGAAGATTAGATAGTTTTGCTCCTTACGTGTATGTCAGTCAACATTGCAGAGACGTGGCAGTATATAAGAAGAAAAAATTGAATCGAATAAAAATGCAGTATAGTATATCAATAATTCAATTAGAATTTATGAGAAGATCAAATGTTAAGAAGCAGTAGAAAGTATAGAGAAGCAGGAGTTCTCTATTGCCATAATTAATCAAAATAACACATCGAAGAGCCAAAACAGTTAGTGATTAATTATATCAAGGTCCAATATTAAAATTGGATACTGAATTAGAAAAAAAAATTAGGATGTTGATCTATTCACAAAGATGTTCTCGATTAATATTGAAAAGAAAGACATGTATTCAAGAACCTCAAAACAATATATTCGTCTCAAGAGATAAATTGAGAAGATACCAAGAAGTGATGGCTAAGAAGTTTGTAATCTTCTATTTAAACCCGTTTAGGATTAGGCAGACTCATCATGTGAGTCCTCTCCTCAGATCGTGACTAAAATCTAGTTTAAGAAGACTTAATTTAGTAAAATCTAGGTAGCTGAAAATACGATCAATCAATATCTGACTCCCAGGGGACACTGTGACCAAAACCTCAATATCCTCAATAGAAAAACATCTCATAGTGTTATAGCTTAATATGTGATGGATAAGAATAAGAAACTAAAGAGCTTTGTTCGAGAAGAGTAAAAATTGCCTTTGATTAAATAACCAAGTCTAAATGAATTCAATTAATATTTATTAGCTTAAAAAAGAAGTATCGATGTTGGAAGATTGTCTTAATAATTGATACAATCCAAATCTCAAGATAATGTAGATAAACAGATTTAGTTAAATTAGAAGCAAAATCTTTTCATCAATAAGCAAATTAATATGCTGATTTAATAAAAATCAGATCCTCAAATCAATCAGAACATAAGAATTAGGACATTGCCTAATGATATAAATGCGAGTAAAACTAAAACCAGCTTGTTACGAAAGTTGAGACCTTATCTTAAATGAATCTTAAATTGAACAAAATATTGTATATATATATTTATGCATAATTAATTGGATATGAGATTTTCTATGGAAATATAGAATTTATTATTATTATAATAACAATGCAATGTGATTCTTTTGCGCATTATGAATTATAAACAATCCTATCTGAGACAGATTATTCAAAGAGAGCAACTAAGATCATTTGTACAATAGGGTAACAAATATTTAGATATCAATTAGACCTGCTTGTTGGGATGTGCCTACTTTAGTCTAATTAATAGATGCAGGAATGAGTGTGGCTAGACTCAATTTTTCTCACGGTGATCATAAAGTTCACGGGGAAACAGTAGCCAAATTGAGAGAAGCCTTTAAATAAAGAAAGGACAAGCCAGTCGCAATAGCCTTAGATACGAAGGGCCCAGAAATAAGAACTGGGTTGAATAAAGAACATAAGTAGATCGTGTTGAAGAAAGGATAGAAGTTAGAAATAAGTATGAACATTCTAATATTACTAAGCTACTGATTATTCATTTGAAGGCACATCAGAATGTATTCCTTGCAGTTACTAAAGTTTATGTAAAACAGTACATGTTGGATCATAAATCTTGATAGCCGATGGATCTGTGGTTACAATTGTGGATGAAATAAAAGAGGTATTAGAAATAGATGATATATTTCATTAATAGAACAGTGTAATAGTAACAGTTTAGAATGATGCATCATTTGGAGAAAAGAAAAACATGTCTTTGCCTGGAGCCATTATTGATTTGCCAACAGTGACTGAAAAGGAAGAGGAAGATCTTGTTAAATTCGGTTTAAAACATAATATTGATATCGTCTTTTTGTCATTTACTAGAAAGGCATAAGATATAGAAGATGTTAGAGACATTTTGGGTCCCAGAGGAAGTGGAATCAAGATTATTGCTAAAATAGAAAATCAGGAAGGAATGGAAAATTACGATGAAATATTAAAATCAGCAGATGGAATTATGGTGGCAAGAGGAGATCTAGGAATGGAAATTCCCCCACAGAAAGTATTCTAGGCTTAAAAATGGATGATCAAAAGAGCACTTAATGCAGGCAAACCTGTTATTACAGCTACATAGATGATGGAATCAATAATCACCAATCCTAGACCAACAAGAGCTGAGGCTTCAGATGTGGCTAATGCTGTATTGGATGGAACTGATTGTGTTATGCTTTCTGGAGAGACTGCCAACGGGGCTTTTCCTGTTATTGCAGTAGAGACTATGGGAAGAGTAACCTATTCATTGATTAATAGATATGTTGTGAAGCAGAAAAATGTGTTGATAATGAAAAAACGTATTGGAACAGAATTCATGATAGGGGATATTTGGAGGATACCGAAGCTTTGGCTGCTTCAGCTGTGTAAATGAGCTTTGAAACTAAAGCTCATGTGATCATTTGTTTCACCCTCACTGGCGAAATCGCTAGACTTGTGGCCAAATACAGACCAAGGGCTCCTATTATTGCAATTAGGTTTGGATATCAAATAATTCCTTTATTAGTACTGAGGACAAAACAATTAAGGGATTAAGTATGACCAGTGGGGTTACTTGTTTGAGAGTTCCAAGTTTCCAGGGAGTTGACACTTTGGTTGATTACGCTATCAAATCTGCTAAGACAAGAGGAATCATCAAGACTGGTGACAAGGGTATCGTGCTACTAGGAGGAAGTGAAGAGAACCCTGATGAGTCGAATATCTTAAAAATTAAGAAGATCAATTGATTATTTATACAAAAGGAATAATTAGTATTTTATATAATATATAATGCTGGATGACACTTATGCTGAAATCTGTTTTAATTATAGACCCAAAAAAAAAATTGTGACTCCCTACAAACAATAGGCTACTTTTAAATCGAAATAGGATGTCTATGATTATGTCGAAAGGTTATAAGCTTAGGCTAAATTACCACCGATTGAACATGAATTCTATTTGAATTCATTTCGTTCTGCCAATTCCAATAAGTATAAGCCAATCCAATGCTCAAAAAGTGTTCTAGTTCAAAGATAAACCAAAAATACAAGGCTCACCAGTCTGATGAGCGAGATTAGTAGCACACTGGAAGAAGGGATTATAACACAATAAGAAATCCATGATTCCTATTCCAAAGAGAAAAGGAGATTGGAAGATCAAGAGTCGAAATATTCGAAGTTATTACAGAATTTGGAATAGAAAAATCATATAACTAATTCTAATTGGAAAAATTTAATAAAGCATCATTTCAGAAATCTAAATGAATATATGGATTATGCGATCAAAGATATTAAAGAAGAAAAACATTTTGTGTATTCACACTAAATATCGACTCGACATCATTATTTATTCGTGGATAATGAAATAAGAAGAAACTTTTTGAAAAGGAGATAAACCAAGACATGAAATCTTAATACAATTTTATTTTTGTTGTATATAAATATAGTCATTTAAGCAGAATTTCAAAATTGCTTCTCACCTTCATAACAAATGTTAGTGAAAATTCACGTCACAATTTTAATTAGTTTTAAAAATGAATTTATTTTATTCTTGATAAAATTTAGATTATAAAATTAATTATATTTATATGAATCCTAAGGGATATAAGTATTAAGTACAAATCCATATAGAAAGGTTAGAAATGAAGAGTAATTTATCCTTTAAATTGTAAGTTGTCTTGAAATATGGTATGTAGTTATTTTTATCAATCAAGGGAAGCAGCAGAAAATTCAAACATAACAATTAGCTGATTTCAATTAAGGCAAGGCTATCGTTAATGAAACACTCGCCATTCAAACTAATGTGTATTAAATAAATGGAATATATTAAGAAAAGAAGATGGAATTATTAATTTTGCTCATTACACCAACAGGTAATAAAAAGGGAGGGCAATGTTTTTTTGATATTGCAGACTATATGAACCAATATAAAAATGGTATTTCATAATTGCACTTTAGACATTAATGAAGAATTACTTTTGCAAGGGTGTCCTGATAGCAAAGCCAAAATTTATTTAAAAATTCATTTAGCTGAAGTTGGAGAAGTGGATTTTGATGCAATTAACCCTCAGTCTTCAATAGTGTAAGAGTAAACCTCTGATAAAAAAACAGGAATTTTTACACCCTTTAAAGAAGCAATTGAAAGCACAGCAAAAAAATACTTCGGAGATAATCAATCAGGACAATCACCAAATTTGAACAAATCTTTTTCTAAAAGCCAAACAAATAATCCCACGGTGACAGATATCTCCTCTCACCTTGCCTCTCCAAAGTAACAGCAGAATTTTAGCACTGCAAGCCAAATCTAATTAGATCTATAGCACCTTCATGAAGAACTCAATTAATAAAAGATTTTGAACATGGAAATCAAAGATCAGAATAATAAACTCTAATAGGAAGTGCAGACTGAGAAAGTTAAAAAGGAAGCGTTGGTATTGCAATTATAGGAACAAAGAAAGTAGATAGAGAAGATGATTGATTAAAACATTTACCAAGAATAGATATGTTAATATGAATAGCAACTAAGTTAAATTTAAAGTCAATTAAGGTAAGCACAAAAAGATAATGAAAACCTGACATAAAACTATAAAAAAGCTATGTAAAAGTACAATAAATTATCTGAGGAGTATAATTAATATTAGCAAAGCATCAATTCAGAAGAATAGACTACTTCATCCTTAAAGTAAAGGCTTCAAGAATTGGAGGAAATCTGTAAAAAAAAAGATTAATTATATTCTGTTTTAGAAAAATCTAATAATGAGAGTTAACTAAGAAATATCAATTTTGAAAATTAAATCACTCAACAGAATTAATAATTATTGTAACTTAAAAATAAATTAGATGAAAAAGATATATTAATAGACTCATAAAAAGAAAGCCTAAATAATTTAAACCTATAGTTACTAAATTTATCGAACCAAAATACTAATCTCTAACAGAATGAAAGAATTCATAATGAAAAAGTATTGATTAATCATAATTATTAGATTGATGAATTATCCAAATAGATTATTTAGTAATAGGAGTAAATCAATCAATAAAGGATAGAAATTAAGAAATAATGTGAAGATCATTTGAGTTCAGATAAATAAAATATTGAAAATCTAACTCAACAATTGAATAATAAAAATAATGAATTAGTTGAGTATTAAACTTAATGCGAATAACTAAAATAGAAACATCAATTCGAGGTAGAGGAATTATTAAAACAAATTCAATAATTGAAACAAGAACAAGAATAAATATAAACAGAATTAGACTAAAAATATATGGAAAAAGAATAGAATTTCTAGAATGAATTAAAACAATAACAAGAAAGAGAGGAAGAACTAAGAATAAAAGTTCAAGTACTTACATAGTAAACTAATTAATTGTAATAACTGATAAACGATAGTACCAGTTAAGTACAAATTATGAGATAGTTGTTTCGAGACCCTTAGATTGAGACTGCTGAGACTGATCTTCCAAATCAATTGATGGAATTGAATAAAGCAATTGCTTTGAAATTTTGTAAATTAAAGTAGGATCTAGAACAAAATTCATAATAGATTTAGGAACATGAAAAAGAAGATTCTAATAATTCTTATAATCAATAATCTGTATTAATAGAACAACTGTAATTAAAAACAATTGAGTTAACTTAAGCAAAATAAAAGATTGATAATCTCTAAAGCGAAAACTCACTTTTACAATAATAAATGCAAACAAACTCAGAGTTTTTAAATAATTTAAATCAATTAATACTTCAATAGAATGAAAAAATCTAAAATCTATAAAATTTAGAAATTCAAAATAAAGAATTAATCCAATAATCTATTTCAGAAAAATAGATTAATCAACAATTAAGTGAATAAAATAGCATGTTTGATCAATAAAATTAGGATCTATAAATTAAATTACAGGCTTTGTAGATAGAAATTTTGAAAAAGGAAGACTTAATCAATAATTTGTCCAGCAAAATTTCATAATTAAACCAATAAAATTAAGAATAAATTATAATAAATGAATAATTACAAATTCAAATTAAGGAATAGATTCATAATACATAGTAACTATAACAAGAGAATTCAATCTCAAAAGCATAATAAGACTAATAAAATGAGAATTTAATTTTGCAGAACACTAAATTAGAAGAGGAAATAGTTTAATTAAAAGATCAAATTATTATTTTAGATGAATAAGTCAATAATTTAAATAAAAAAATAACAGAATTAGAGAATTTGAATCAATTAAAATAAGATGAGATATAATAAAAAGATTAGAAATAATAAGAAGTCTAGATATAATAATAAGAACTTTAAGTATAATAATAATAGTATTAGACATAATAATAAGTATAGTCATCGGATTAAGTCTAATAATAAGAGAATTAAGATAGCAAATAATTTGAGTTAACTCAACAAACTTTTTAAGAAATTGGAATTCAAACAGAATAACTTGAATAATAACAGGTAATTAATTTAGAATTAAATTTTTAATAAGCAGAACAATTAGAACTAAATTAAGAATAACATTAAAAATTATAATAATAAATAGAAGACTTAACTATTTAATTGAATCAACAAATAACTGCACTCTAATAAGCTTAAAATGATATTGATCAGATAAAAATAGAAAATAATTCTCTAGTTAAATCCAAAGAAATGTGGTTATTGAGAGAAGGAGAATTTCAACTTTAAATAGATCAATTACAAGTGATTAATCAAGAGAAAAATTCAAAAATAGAAGAATTAGAAACTCAAATCAAAGAAAGTTAATTACAATATTAAAATGACATATAAGAATTATAATAATAATTATTTACCGAAAATGATGAATGGCTAAAAGAAAAAGAAATAATTTAATAATATATAGATTAACTGGAACATAAAGGATTGGAATTAACCAATTAGATAAAGGTAAAGGATGATGAAATTCAAAATATATAGAAATAGAATCAATAGTTAAGTGAATAATTGGAGGGTTTGTAAATAATTAATGAGAAAGCATAGCAATTGGAGAAGTAATGCTTAGAGAATAAATAAAAATTTGAATAATAAATAGATGAGATTAATTTGAAGAATATATTAAAAAATAACGATTTTATCAAATAGATCTAACAATTATAATAATAATCCCAAGATGACTAAGTAAAATTACTAGAATTGAAAAAGTAATTGGAAGAAATGGAAGACTCAATAAAAGAAAAGGATGGCAAACACGCTATAGAGATATAATTAATAACTAATAATTATGTGAATCGATTGAAAGACAAGGATGATGTAATATAAAATCAATAATAAGAAATACAAAGTTATCAATAGGTTGAATTGGATTAATAAAATTTGATTAAATTTTTGGAGAGTGTTAAAGAGAACTTGGAATAGTAAAAGAGTGAGAACTTCGAATACATCTAAGAAATTCAACTTACAAATGAAAAGATTATACAGTAATCAGAACAATAAGAATTATAAATAAACCAATTATAAGCTACAATAAAAGAATTAGAATAAAAGAATCATGAATTGGAGACTGAGAAGATTAATATTTCAAATAATTATCAACAGGCATTAATTGAAGCATAATCTTTGAATCACACTCAAGATAATTCTAATGAGGTAATTGAAAAGATGTAAGAAGAAGTAGTACTATTAAAATGTCGAATAGGAGACATGTTCAATGCGGCTTTAGATTTTGGAGGACCAAAATTGGTAGATAAGTTGTAATAAGCCTTAGGCATCAAAGAGTGAAGTAAATTATGTGTTTAATAATTAACATATCATATAAATCATAAAGTAACTAAAATATTAGTAAATTCATCTTCTGATATTTTTCCATCTTTATTTAAGTCACAATCCTTTAAAAATGAATCCCATATTTCAGGCTCTAAAAATCCCATGTTATCTTCCAATTCCTCTTTTGATATGTAACCATCTCCATTCTAATAAATATAATTATTGATACTGAATCTAGCAAACGAAATGCTAATTTAATTCTTTCAATCGAAACTAATTTTTCGAATTTCATGGCCCCCATAATGAATTCAGAGTAATCAATTAGATTTGAATGGTTCAAATCAAGATCATCCAATATTTAATTGACTTTTTCTTCAGCTAATTCTTTATTTTTTAAGATGTCTTGATAACCAGCAATCAATTCTAATTTATTCAAATTCCCATCGTTATTTTTATCTAAAGCATGGAAAGTAGCCTTTAATTCACTAATCTCTTAGTTTTGCAAAGTTTGGTTAACCATAAAAGTCATGATAGCTTTTTGAAAGTTGCTTTTGACCTAAATTGATTGAACGAATACATAGAATTTTTGGATGTTATTTAATAATTAAAGAGATATAATTTCTTATTTGGCATTTCTTTAGACCCATGGATGAAGGAGTGCTTGTTTTGCAGATAACCGATTATCTACATCGACATTCAGCATTTTGCCAATTAAATCTAATGCATCTTTAGAAACATTTGACCAATCTTCATCGTCGAAAATCAATTTGGCACTTTTTACTTTTTCAAATATTTCATTTTCACTTTTTCCAGTAAAAGGGGGATAACCGCATAAGAAAATATATAAGATAACCCCGCAAGACCAGATATCCACTTTTTCGTTGTATTACCCATTCAAGACTTCTGGAGCAATATAATAAGGAGTTCCTAATTTCTTCTACATATTATTGTTTGATGAAAAATATCTAGAGGTTCCAAAGTCAATGACTTTAATTTCTTGTCCTTATCCACTCAACAAAATATTCTCTGGCTTTATGTCTCTAAGAAAGTATTATTATTAAATACCTATGCACTATTTTTTTATCATGACAGTAACTTATAGCCTAGAGTATTTATTTAATGTAATCGGCAGCCATTTTCTCACTGAAGCATTGCAGTTTTTTAATGCGATCAAATAGTTCTCCTTCAGGGAGGTATCTTGATAATATAACTAATTACTCAGTAGCTATGATATATTAATCATTTTCTTGGAAGCATTCAAAAACACGAACGATGTTTGGATGATCTAAAGATTTTAAGATATTCAGCTCAGATAGCATTCTTTATTAATCTTCAAATAATAGTGAGTCTTTTTTAATTTATTTCAGTGCCCTCAATATACCAGTTTTTTTGTGTTAGCCAAGCCAGACACATCCATAGCTTCCTTAGCCCAACTTCTTTAGTATGCTGTATTATTCACTCCATTCCCCTTGTTTCATAGTTACAAAATTATTATAACTTATCTTCACAGACTTTCTTGCACCTGGTAATTGTATTGTTTATTTCATTTTAGACTGATTAGTGTCTGAAGAGAAGTCAAGATCGACTTTTGATGCAGCACTAGGGGTTATATATTGTTTAATGGGTGAAATATTTTCATCATCATCCTGGAAGGAATCCCAAATATTACTTTACTTGCACATTGGAATCAGAATTTATGTATGGCTAGAGAAGTGATTCTAATAAATCTCTTAATGATTGCAACATGCATTGCCCATATCAGATTAAATTTTTATATTAAAATGATCATCATATAATTTGATTGTATGCTTGATTAAAACAGCTAAGTTAATCAAAAATAACAAATCAAGTTAATTTAAATTTCATTTTCTAATTATTCTTTGTGTGATTTATTTACCATTAAAAACAGGTGAAATATTATACAAATTATTTATTTTACATAATGAAATCTAATGTTGTCCTTTTGAAATCTAAAAAAGTAATATATAACTTTTGTAAATCAGAAGTAAAATATAACATATAAAAATTAATGAAATTAAAACACAAAAATAAGATGATACAATTAACACCAATTTATTCATTTATTTTGTTATTCTAAAACTTCAATTACTTCTACTAAACTCTCTCTATTCTAAACTTCTTGTATTTATAAACTATGAGTAACAGGCTTTCTACATAAGTAACAAAGCTCACTTTTGCTCAACAATTACTCACAACATTCTTTACAAAATCCACCATGACCACATGGCATATTAATCATATTGCTTTCCTTTTCATAACATACTAAACACAGTTTCTGAGAATTCTGATTCTACTGCTCTTATTTAATAGAAGATTAGTCTTCTAATTGCTTTTTATCAATATTTCTACTAGTCAGATCTTATCCTATACTAGAACTGATCTCCAATCTTTGTCTCGGACTAGACAACAATAAATCAAATCTTTTCGATTACTCATTGTCATTATCATTCTCTTAGAATTGATTCTTTTAATTCAATTAATTGTGTTGAATTTTAGATGACATGCATTGTGAATCAGCATTCTGTGCACATTTATAATATGTTTATGATAATTTAACCATGAATTAAGGCACCTTTGATATACTCAACTTGTGCATTCTTTTCATTTTAAGTTCAATTCTGTTTTCTATTTGTTGATTATTCTGATTGATTTATTGCAATTACTAGTCAACATACAAGTTACTTTAAGCAATGTCATAGTATAGAAGATAGTCACTCTATTATTTTTGAAATAATACATCAGCTTTTGTTTGAACTTAAAATAATAGGCCAATTATAGCAGATAATAAAAGATTGTCAATCCAAAGGCGTACTAATTTAATGATTTAAATTTAAAGTCATAATTTAAGGCTAAACCAAAAATGGTTGAAAATGGTAATATTGTGATTCCAAACAAAACCAAGTTTAACCAAATTCCCCCTTAAACTAAATAGTATAATTCATTTTTTACTAATTACTCTTTTTTTCTCCTCTTCGATTCCATCTTATTAATTTCTGCATTTCTACAGAATATCAACAAGCAAACAAATGAAAATCACAAATGACAGTCCCAATAGAAACCATATTATTATTAAGGTTTAAATCCACCCCCAAGTAATTTGCTCAGTAATTCTTAGACTGATGAACACAAGTTGAAGGGCACTAATACTTTTAAATGCCGAGATTAGCTATGAATTTTAGATCAAATTTACAATTTCCTATATCTATAGTGATTGATCTTGACTCTCAGTCTCAGATGTACTTCTATTTACAAGAACTGTGACTGCTAGAATCAAGAACTATAAAACTAATTGAGCGTAAGAGATGAAATTTATATTCACTTTCTCAATCTCTATGTAATAGACTAGGGAAAGTAAATATGATATAAGTAGTAAACTTTCAAAAATATTAAAACAACAATATTGGGAAAGACTTAAAAATAATATTTTTTATACCTTCGACTTTTAAGTAATCTATGAACCATTATAGTGAAAGAGGATACGCAGCAGTAGATTATGGTGATTTTATAATCCCATTAAAATATTAAATAAGCATTGTATAAAAAGCAAAATCCACTTAGTATTGTTATCATAACTAATATCTAAATTTTTCATTTCAAATTACTGATTTCAAATTATCTTGGGACTTTGCTCTATATTACTGCAATTCATAAGAACTAATTAAATCATTACATACTTCACAACTCCATTCATAAGACCAATTAAAAATATAATAATTAAAATTAGAATATAAAAGTGAAGTATATTCAAACATGAACTTTTTATCCTAATTCCTTAATAAAATCAAAAAGGATAAAACGAATCCGCTATCAATTCTTATTGATGAAATTTTTAAGTCTTTCATGGAATGTGTGAAGTTTGGATCCTATTTAGTTTTCTACTAAAAAGGAAATTAAATATGATAAATTTAATATGGATTATTGTCTTACTTTATTTGCTTTAGGATTTACATTTAATCAAAGTATTTCTTTGGAATTTTAATTTCTCTTAGGATTTAATTGTGTACAAGAAGAATAATATTTTTAATTTATTGTTGATGTTGAATCTATAATAATTTATACTCTAAATGAATGAAATATATATAATAAAATTGACTATTCTCACGCAGTTATCACTCCTATCTATTTATCACCTTAAACTTCATATTTGATATTAGGTTATTTTGGAGTGCGAGCAAATAGGTTAGCGATTATTTTTAGGAAAAAATCTATCTTAACTTCCCAATAGCAAACTTAATTATAAAAGTAGTGTGCAAATATGCATCCAGTTGTTACCTACAATAAGAATTTTAATCTTACATCAATCGTGTAATGAATTGCAAATGTAATTACAACAAAAGCTTAGTATAAAGAACATATGAAGAAAAATGCTGACATGTATTTTTTACCTATCTTTCTCATTTCAAGTCCACAGATAATCAAGTATCCAACATGTCCCTAAAATTATATTGGTTCAATATTACAGAATAAAAGAAGTCAGAGAAAAATCCATATTTCACAACCAAACTTGGAATGCTTGGGTCTTCCCAGTAGTAATTTTATGGGAATTCCAATTTAACAAGATTTAGATGTATGGCTCTCACCACATAAAAGATAATTAAAGCAGCGAATAATCTAAAATTTCTTTGGTAGAGAACCCAATATAGTGAAATATAAAGGTAAGCTACATCTAAGATAACTGCTGAGAGTAACTACAAAGCAATAGAAAACCTAAATTATATCATAAGAATACCATCGATGTTCTTTATACAAATTGTTGATTGGCGTTGTAATTTAGTGTCCAATATCCCAAACTCCTGTAATCTTTTCTGTTGGAGTACAAAAAAGCTAAAAAAGTTATGTAAGGACTATATATGAAAAGAACACGAAAATCCTAAATCTAAAATTATAACAAGGATTTCCAGGAACTCCACTTTACGTATGATCAAATTTATCTGGAAAGACAAAGTATTTAATATCTTCTCCATTATATATTGCGATTTTTTCTTCATTGACAGTCTTCATTTTAAAAAAAATATTAGTATTCAAAAATAAATTCCTAATTTCTTAAATAGGGATATCAAATTATTAATTACAATTAATAACAAACTTAAGGTAATTGTTAGATGGATTGTTCTTTCTCATAACTTAAGTTGCTAAACACCCTATTACCCATTAGAGATTATACTATATACTAATCAACAAACATGATACTTCATAAAAATAACAGATAATAAATTATAATAAATAAAATTAATAAGTAGTGTGAAATATAGAAAATCTGTTAAATTTGTTGTAAAACTAAGTTTTGAATTCTTGAGGGAACTCTATTTCTTTTATTAGTTGTTAAAGAATTTCTATTCTAAAATATTTTATGAGTTTTCAGAATATTTAAAAATGATATTATGTCAAATTAAATTAATATGAAACAATATTGTTATTAAAACAAATAAAACTTAAATGGAAATTTGAAGTATGCAGGTATATCGAAATATAAGTTTGGAGAAAACCTCATGTTTAAACACTCCTTATATTCAACATTTAATTTGCATCTATAATTATTGATGAAAGATATTGTCTCATTATATTTCCTAATAAAATATTTTTCCTATATTTTACCAATGTGAATCTGAACTTAGCATTTAATAGTCTTTGGGAATTTTAGTTATCTAAAATATTAAATAACATTTATATTGCTTATTTTATTTTACTAATTATATCAAAAACCAATAGAAACCTTTAAGAATCTTATCCAATATATTTTCGTAACTCATTTATATAATTTTTAAAAGCCAACCTCTTATCATGACACATATCATCTTAAAAATAACATAGAACCATAATTTTATTTAACAACGTAATCTAAAAGTAATAAGAATCTATTTAGGAAAGGGGATCTTTGAATTTAAGGATTTAACGATTGAAGGATTTCCTAATATCCTTTTGATGTCTGTAAGATCTATATGTTTATCAATCAATGTTGTTTGGTTATCCTGTCTTTGAGTTTATTGACTATCTTATTTTCAAAGTGGAGTTGGTGTTAGTTTAAGAACTCGGGTGCAAGAATATTATCATTATATGAAAATAAAAGTATTTGGATTTGGAAAATACAAATTCTGGGATATCCTTCTCCCACTTTCTCATTCTTAATTGGGGTTGAATTAACATTCAGAATTTTGAATTAATTTGATGCTTGATGAAGGTATCCATCAATTGCTATGGAATTGAGTACCCATTGTAAAAATGGGCTAAGCTCGAATAAGGGGTAAACTTTCAAACATAGAACACAAAAAAGTATTAAAATATGTTGTTGTTTTAGTAAAATGGATAAAATATATTGAAACTTTTGATTTCTACTTAAAGAAGGTTATAGTGATGATTATATTGATATATCTTTATAGCTATATATATAATTAAAGGTTTGTCTAATTTTATTATATCAAAATGATATAGGAGTTATTATTCAAAATTAATTGAGTGTTAACATATACAAACTACTTTTCATCTAAGATGCAAATTGATTCTTTGTTCAAATTTCTTCTTTGAATCGTCTACTTTAGTTTATAACTGTGGAATCGTAAAGAAAAACTTTTGGTTGACTTTGTTTTTGCCACTTCCTACTTTTTAAATCCAAATTAGATTTAAGACTTCTGGACTTCTCACGTCTTTAAATAACTTCAACACTGCAATCAAGGATAGGTACTATAGCAATGCTGAAATATATAAATAACATAGAGTTCCTACATTAATTTAATGATTTCTAACCTGTAGGTGTTTTCAATAGATCAGTTAATAAAATTACAATAGATAATAGACCAAAACAAATTTCTAGGAATACTCCTGCATATATCAAAATTTGAATTTTAATTATGACATTTTTATCTGCATTTAGATTAGCTGTTTTTATTTATTTTTATTCTGCTTATATTTCTGTTTAAATATCTTCAGCTGATAAGACCTTTGATTTTCGATCTTCATTTAATTGAGTATCAAATAAAGCTTCCCTATTAATATTTTTAATTGTAGCCTTCTTAAACTTTTTGATTTCATTTACTTACTATTTTGTCTTTTCTACAATCTTTATTTGCATAGTCTTAATGTTTCTAATATTCTATCTATTCTTCTCTATGTCCCAAGGTATACTCTCCTAAACATTGTCGTCCTCTTTCAATAAGCAAGAATTCATTTTCTAATGAACGCCTCCCTCTTCTTTGGAACTCTACGAATCCTCACTTACTATGGTTTTCAAGTTACCTTTCTGTAACTCATTTTCTGTTTCCAAGTTCTGCGAGCTTTGAACAACTTTTACATTACTCAATTCATTTGGAATTTCATTAGTTGTGTTCAATTATTTCTTAAAGGAGACTGACTTTTTGATATTTGATAGATGATATCTTTCAACAGAGAGAAAGGCTCGTTACGCTTATATTTATTCATTGTTATCTTCACATTCACTCTAAGAACTAAGTCTCAACACTTATTGATCTTGTGTTTCTGGTGATTAGAGTTATTCTTCTTATTAANTGATGCTTGATGAAGGTATCCATCAATTGCTATGGAATTGAGTACCCATTGTAAAAATGGGCTAAGCTCGAATAAGGGGTAAACTTTCAAACATAGAACACAAAAAAGTATTAAAATATGTTGTTGTTTTAGTAAAATGGATAAAATATATTGAAACTTTTGATTTCTACTTAAAGAAGGTTATAGTGATGATTATATTGATATATCTTTATAGCTATATATATAATTAAAGGTTTGTCTAATTTTATTATATCAAAATGATATAGGAGTTATTATTCAAAATTAATTGAGTGTTAACATATACAAACTACTTTTCATCTAAGATGCAAATTGATTCTTTGTTCAAATTTCTTCTTTGAATCGTCTACTTTAGTTTATAACTGTGGAATCGTAAAGAAAAACTTTTGGTTGACTTTGTTTTTGCCACTTCCTACTTTTTAAATCCAAATTAGATTTAAGACTTCTGGACTTCTCACGTCTTTAAATAACTTCAACACTGCAATCAAGGATAGGTACTATAGCAATGCTGAAATATATAAATAACATAGAGTTCCTACATTAATTTAATGATTTCTAACCTGTAGGTGTTTTCAATAGATCAGTTAATAAAATTACAATAGATAATAGACCAAAACAAATTTCTAGGAATACTCCTGCATATATCAAAATTTGAATTTTAATTATGACATTTTTATCTGCATTTAGATTAGCTGTTTTTATTTATTTTTATTCTGCTTATATTTCTGTTTAAATATCTTCAGCTGATAAGACCTTTGATTTTCGATCTTCATTTAATTGAGTATCAAATAAAGCTTCCCTATTAATATTTTTAATTGTAGCCTTCTTAAACTTTTTGATTTCATTTACTTACTATTTTGTCTTTTCTACAATCTTTATTTGCATAGTCTTAATGTTTCTAATATTCTATCTATTCTTCTCTATGTCCCAAGGTATACTCTCCTAAACATTGTCGTCCTCTTTCAATAAGCAAGAATTCATTTTCTAATGAACGCCTCCCTCTTCTTTGGAACTCTACGAATCCTCACTTACTATGGTTTTCAAGTTACCTTTCTGTAACTCATTTTCTGTTTCCAAGTTCTGCGAGCTTTGAACAACTTTTACATTACTCAATTCATTTGGAATTTCATTAGTTGTGTTCAATTATTTCTTAAAGGAGACTGACTTTTTGATATTTGATAGATGATATCTTTCAACAGAGAGAAAGGCTCGTTACGCTTATATTTATTCATTGTTATCTTCACATTCACTCTAAGAACTAAGTCTCAACACTTATTGATCTTGTGTTTCTGGTGATTAGAGTTATTCTTCTTATTAAATTCCAAATGAATTCTTGGAGTACACTATCTTAACAAAAATATTGAATTCACTTACTTATTGTTACTAGTTCCCTTGTCCGAATTTTTCTTGAATCTCCTTGTCACTATCTCTGTCTAATTTCCTTAGTTGAGACTCTATGCATTGATTAAGTGATCTCCCATAAATATAGAATTCTAATATAAAGGAGCTTTGTATAGTAGATTAATATTACATGAAATTCAGGAGCAAAATAGAATACGCAATATACAGTATTGTCTTATACTTTTAGCTTAGTCTTAATCCTAATTAAATATTGAAGTTACCATTTAATGTACTAATTGTTAATTGGATCAACAGGACAAAGAAAAGTCTTATCTTCATTATATCTTTGTAATATACGAATATCCACTTTCTGGTTTCGACTTTTAATTCATCCCCAAATAATAATTGAAGTTTTGATTTTTTATTTCTTTCTGAAATATTGAATGAGATCTCATCGTACATTGTGTACCAGACCAATAAGAGGATTCCATAGATGTAAAAAAGGATAGTGTATACCACTTCAGCTAGAATTCTTTCAAATACTCTTTTATCATAATCCTACTTTTATGATTGATGTTACAAATGGTTTGAAAGGATCCAAAGAAAGCCACAAGATTTTTAAAACGTTAAACAAAATCATTAAACACAAAATGCAATTTAATGGGGAACCTAGAAAATTCTTCAGATAGCTTAATCCTCTAAATACTATTATTATTGCTAATGTACCTTTGATATTACGGAATTTTATTGGTCTTTACAGAGAAATGAAGTTGTTTAACAGTCAAAACTAATAGCACTATAAAGAGGATCAGAAAGAATCCAATAAATGTGTAATAAGAGACAACGTGTAGGTCTTCTAACTTTAATGAACACTCAGCTCCAAAATATCCTAAATCACACTCACAAACCTAATCAAAATACAGTCCTCTTCCATTGCAATTTGAATTATCTAATTCCTTTTAAACTGAACTCATATAAATGTTATAATAATTAATTATAATAATCGAAATATTCAATTTAATCTCAATATTTTAGACCTTAAATTTAGATTATAAATTAATACACTTCAATTAGTGATACCTTGCAATTTTTATAATTGCTTTATTTCAAATAATAATCCTTTATAAATATTTGAAATATCCATAACATGATATATAGTAAGATTGATAGAAAAATAAATTAACAACATAAATGAAGAAATGCCAATTGTATAGATTCAATAATAAATGCTAAACGAATATCTGAAATCTAATTAAATTCATAAATACATTACTTTAAAAAAGAAGTTAATTTCTCAAAATCTTAACTGAATAATGAATCTAAAATTGCGATTTTAGAATAAAAAGACCAACGAAGATCAACATCAAAAATGATCTATAATTTATAGAAATCCAGAATATAAATAATATATGTAGGATATTAATTAATCAAATTGCAGTTTCTAAGAAGAAACCAGTAATAGTTGTGTTTATAGAGGGAATATTAATTAATTTTCTTCCATTGAAAATATAGGATTAAGCGAAGTTGTCTTCTATTAATTTCTTAGTGGTTTCTGATATCAACACTCTACCTTCTTCAGAACTGCTCTCCATTTTATTCGCAATAAGAATGTCTTTTCCATAGACATCATATCTGATGATATCTGTTCCAATAATACCCCCAATAACATTACCCTAGCAAATATAAATGAAAAATACCGTGTGTATTCCAATTCTCATATGAAGATCATGGTAATTAATTTAATTTCGAACCAAGCTTATAGCTTCTAACATATTGAGACTCATTTCAACAACATTGAATGCTTCTTGAATTGGATCTCTTTTGAAATTATCAGTTACTCCTATCACAACATAGCAATCTCCAATTGTATACAATTTGAATACATTGTGTATTTAGGTTAGTTTATCAAACTCATCGAATAAATTTTTAAGCATAGAGACTACCTCTTCTGGTTGGACACTTGAAGAATACTTAGTGAATCCAGCAATATCAGCAAATAAGATAGTACAGTCATTGTAGACATCAGAGAATTTCCTTGAATTAGTGGAATCATCTAAGAATTGACTCAACACATGAATAGGCAATAGACAACTTAAAAGATTCATCTTGTCTTCCTTTTTAATCTCTATTTGTTATTGGTTGAGCATTTGCTTGTAAGAAAACAGATAACTTAATAGTTCTCTTTATAGCAATAGAGCAATCGAAATTAAAAGGAAGAATACTTCCCAAATATCTATGATGAATACTGAGCTAATAATGATCAACCAAACAGTAAACATGAAGGCACAAATTAAGATCTTCTCTTGAACATAGAGCCACTTGTGAGCAAATAGGAGACAACTTGTAATAATCGATTCAATGGACAAGATTACTGATTTGTCTTTATCTTAATCATAGAATACTCCCAATATGATACATTGACTCACAAGTTGTATAAGTATAACTTACAATAATCTCTTTCTTTTCCATTCAAAAAAGTGAGTCTACAAGAAGTACAATTCAATTAGTATAAAAAAACAACCCAATGCTCTTATTACTGCCTATTAGGTATTTACCTATTGCAATTGCGAAAATATTATGAAGAAGATGTGTATTATTAATAGGAGCAGTAATGAGATCATTACACTTCTGATGCCATTTTCTAATTCATTCTCATAGTATTTGGTGACATCATCGCTATTCTTAAATGCTTCAAATAGAAATTCTTTGGAAATCAAATGCCATTTATTATTGTTACTCTCTTGTATTGTTGTGCTTTTGCCTTCAAGAAAAAACTCTTGGATTTTAAATAAAGGAATAGTCTTATTGAACACTTCTGGTTTTGACTTTATGAATAATTCTATATCATTAAATTTGATCATCCTAATCGTAGTATCAATAAACTTCTTCTGGTCATCCTTTTTGCAATTAAGTGGAGTTTGCTCTTTGATTGAGGAGTCCATGACATTCAACGATTGATCTAATGGTATGTCAGGGATTCCACCTATTATATTCAAATTTGAGGGATCTTACTATGGAATATGAATGGATGATTGTAATTGATACTTATCTATTTTATCTAACTGACTTGGTTGATTCTACTGTTATTAATGACTGAAGATAGATTTCTAATGAATCAACTTATTACTAGGAGCAAGAACATTCTGATTTGATTACATCTGATTTAAGGCTTGAGGAGAAGTGATCTAATTCATGGATGGTAAATTGATGTAATTGTTGATTAGATTCCTTTTAGTTTGTTTTCTGAATAACTACAATTGACTAGCAGTAAAATTAAGATTTCCTGCCTTTTAACCAGTACCTTATTATTAAGTTGATATCATCTATTATGTTGGTGGTTGTTATGTTTAGTTGTTCTATGGAGGATTTAATTATTAGATTTCCTCCTATTTCTAAGGAATTAGTTTGTAGGTTAAATGCCTTGTAGTCTTCTATCGAATCGCTGAAATACTGGTTTGCTTGGGATTTCGAAAAGAATTTTGCTATTGCTGTTAATTATTCAAGACAAATTTCAACTTTTAATCGATATGAGGCATCTCTGACTTTTTCTATTTGTTGTTAAATGATTGTTCAAAACTCCTTTTCTTCTCAATCAAAAATGTATCTATTATACCTTTCCCCTTGGCCTCGATTTTATTTGAAGTGAATTTAATTGATTTAACATTTTTGATCTGATCGTAAGCTTGGAGAGACATCTGAATTAAACCTTCAGGACAATGAGCACATAATCTACTAGTCGTGTTGACTGTGTCTCCTATCAATGAAAATTGTGGTTTAATTGATCCAATTACACCCATTAACACTCTGCCATAATGAATGCCAATTTTCAATCCAAAACTCTTTTGACTGGTACCCCATTTGAAATTAGTGATCTCTTGTTGGATCCCAAATGCAAGTTCCACCAATCTTTCAATTGGGTTCTTCAAATGTTGACCCTTGGGCTGAAATTTCTCCACGCATTTCAATCCTGAACAAGCCATATAGGTCTTTCCTACAGTTTCTATTTTCTGACAGTTAGTTGATGAACAGATCTAATCAAATTGTCGATAAATGTTATCCATCAATTATACGATGTTTTGGTCCTCTTCACTGACTATCACATCAAAACTACACATATCAACAAAGATGATGCCAACCAATCCTTGATTCTCTGAGAAATCTAGGTGGCCTTGATCGAGTCTCCCCAAAACAAATGGAGGCAACAACAAGGACATTACTGATTGATGCTTTGATCTTTCTATTTCTAAGACTTTCCAACATATGTAATCTTCGCGTTGTGTGACATCATCTTGGTAACGAGATTATAGAGAAATAATGCTGAAAGACACAAACAAAACTATGATTTCACCTAAGTACACATCATCAGCATGTTGTTTCTGATTTGCATACAGCATAACTATCCCAGATATTAGGGTAATAATCTATTGGATCACTATAAACACATATTTATAACTGATCTGTTGAGTCAATGAAAATATGACCAGATAATAGAAGATGAATGCGTACATCCTGTTTTCCTGGTCATACACATCTACGCTTATTATGAATAATCTATAAATGGTTTACAGGAATCCAAAATAGATTATCAACTTCTTGTAACTAGGATAACAAGATTGATTAATTAGAAACACCTAGCAGAAAGTCATAAATAGCATAATTGAAAATAGAGCTGTGTTTATCTTTTAAAATCTCAATCCATAATGTATCAATAAAAATATGTCCAAACCGAAGAAATAACTCAAGTTTGTAATTATCCCAATGAATTTCCATTTCGATATGTACATCTGGATGAATTCCAAATTATAAACCTGCTCTTCAAAATTCAATGTGTAATTGTTTAACTAAATTAACTGATTCTTGTTGTCTCCCAATATCTACTTAACAGATAGATCTATCTCTGAATCCTAAAAGACCTTCTTTATCAAATATTAGATATTCTTCACACTCTACAATTCCTTTGTGATGATTTCCAAAATCAAATTAAAATCAATATCTTGCTGAGATCTCTCCAAGAAGTTCTTATACAAATATATGCTAAATTGTCCAAATAAATTCATAACTGCCTTTAACCCCAATAAACTCAGAAAAGACATTATAGTTGTAGGTTGTATTAATAACTCCTTTAATAACACATAATCCAAACTTATCATCTCTATTGTAATATGCAATAGTATCAATAGTAAAGTGCTCAAAGACAAGAATAGTCTCAAATAGATTTCCTTTGACAAAAATGCCAACTTTAACACATGAATTATCAAGATAAAACTAAAGAATATGGCAATCTCCTCTCTCGTGTTATAGAGTTCAATCTAAACGTTATTCATGTAGCACGTATATCTAACTATTGTCAGTAGAAATACATCCATTATTGTTTCTAACAATAATTCTACTATGTGATTATTCTTCAAGTCGAGGGATTTCTACTTTATTGTATTTATCTTCACTGTCAAGTATTCTTATTCGACAAATATTGTCTTAATTGAATATATCAATAGTATTGCAGGCACCAGTATTTGCAATATTAGCAATCTATCTTTAAATAGTAATTAGCCATTATAATCAGGAAAACAATATAATGTCATTTGCAATAAAGCAAAACATAGGTTCCATTGAATACACATCCGTTAAGTTGCATCCTTAATTTAAAAGAGTTGAAACCCAGTCTTAATAACTAGATTATCAAACAATTCTAATTCATCTATATTTATCGAATATTGGTTGATAAAACCCATCACATCTGATTCAATCTCCTCATGTCTTTAATAAGAGAAATTACTCATCCTTACCAATCCGTGTGATCCTGCACTATAATTAACACATAACGATGAGTAATATTCACTATCATATTTAGTTACAAAATTCAATAGTTTCTGTTTCAAGTTGTTGTTCATGTTATAGACTATAATGATTTTATTAAAATGAATTATAAACCCAAAATGATTAGTCAAATATTTATCATTTAATATTAAATCCAACACATTTCCATCTATAATTAGAGCATTGTTATTGATCTTAATTCTATCATTTTAAATTTAAGCATTTCTTCGATTTGTTAAAGTAGAACTCTTCTTTGGATCCTCTTGATTAAGACTACTGATAATTTATCTAATCTGATAGAGAATATCATCTCTAGATGAAGACTAGAAATTATAAGTAATAGTTTCATTGTGCAAGACACTATTCTTGATACAAAATGGTAGAACCAATTCATATGGTTTTTCCGATTAAATAACTATCCTAGATCGGTTAGTGATAAAAGATTCCTTAATTAAGTCCTGATTATCATTTTAACTAATTCCAAAAAGGCCAATAATGTCATACTAATTTTCAGATATTAATTCGATTAATTAAATAGTTTTATCGTAGTCATTTATGATCAAACTCTTTGATTCCTGGAGATCTTGTTCTTTAATTGACATCTTCAAAAAGCAAATAATTATATCTCCTCTATTGATTAGATATTGAATTTATTTCTATAAGGATGCTTTCTTGACTAAATCGAATTTCTCATATCCAGGTATATCTGAAATAGTTACAATGCAAAATCTACACAATAATACCAATTAATTTGATTCTTTAAGTTAAAAATTGTTATCCTAGATCATCATAGCTATAAATCTGGATGGGATCTTAAACATCTTATTATTTTTTGTTTCATCATAATCTATGAATCCTTGATGATATAATCTATAATGAATTATATAAGGAATTTCTAAGTCATTAATTTTCAACACATAACAGAGTTACTCTTGTCTATTAAATCCATAAGTCTTATATGAAATTTTAAATAATTTGCTTAATTTTAATAAGGCTTCATCCTCAGCTAGAAAGTATTAGTCAATATTGAATTTAGGTTTCTTAATTCTTTCCCTTTCTGAGAAACCTAATTTAGAATTTTTCTAGGATGATCTGTTTTCTTCTCCAGCAGTCATCAATTCACTTCTTGTTAGATGACATAAAGAGATGACAGAAAACAACTCAAAATATTAAAAAGGTTAGTTTAGTCCTAGTTCAACAAGTGTGTTTTCTCTGTAAATTTGTATTTATTTAACCTGTTCTTCTTCAGGTTCCTGACTAACTTAACTATGTTATTATTGATTGAGAAGATTCCCAGCTAAAGTAGATGAGATGAATCCTCCTCCATCCATACTGTGAAAGATTTCTAATGAGGGTCTGGCACTGTTTGGATTATTGAGTACTGGAGAATGAAGAGTTTAAGTGTTCTATTTAAAGAATGGTCTCTTGTTTTATCCAATCTCTTTACTAATGATGACATTGTATTATTGATGCGAATTTATGCTTAATTTCTGAGGAGGCACATTAGGACTGATGGTTTCAATCTTCTCTTATAAAATTTCAATGTTTTCATCATTCACTTACTTAGTTAAATTGTAGTAAAACTGTGTTTTTTTAAAAGACTAATTTATGACTAAATCTGGAATCAGAGTTTAATCTATTTGATAAATATTATCTCCATGACATAAGGCTTCGATTTTGGCATCAGACAATATCTGAATGTTCAGAAACACATGAGTAGTGTCCATGATTTGAGTCATATTGACTGGATAGTTGATACTCTATTGTTTCGAATTTTACTTATTTTCCAATATCAATTCCTTGCAGTCTTTGGATTGTTATTGTTGTGATCGATTTTCATTGATAATTAGGAATACATCAAACAGATGTAGAAACAGATTTAAATAAGAGGGTACGACAGCCAGGAATTGTTAATAGCAACGTAAAATAATACGGCTGAATGATAAATGAGATTAGTATCCATAATATTAAATCAATGATGCAATGATGGGCATGATAATATATAGGAAGAGTTACAATATGCGTAGATTCTTGTATCTATTCTTATTTCGTTATTGTTTTTTTACTGATTGAACATTTCTACTATATAGAGATTGTCCTCCGACATTGATTAGGATTCCAAATACCCACTCGCTGAACTGAAGAGCCTATCCAAAATACAGAATATTTTCAGTCATAATGGGTTCTCCTTTGGGATCTTTGGATAACTTTATGTGACCCTCAAATTATTCAAAATTATAGTTATTATTGAATGTCAGTTTACCCTTTAAAATCCTTCTTAGATAATTCAAATCTCCTTTGTTAGGTGCATTCAATTCTACTTTTGTGGTCTTCATCGGCTCTTTGCGTTGAAGAAAAGCCTACTTGAAATAGCTTTTTGAATAAAAGTATCCATGTCTATCACTCATGTCCAATATGACTAAGTCTCCTGGACATTATTGATTCCGACTAAGGAGAATGAAGTCTCCTCTTTTTAAATTGCTGTAAAATACATCCTCTACATTTGAAGCTGGTAGAACATCAGGTACATTTGATTATGAGTCAAGTTATTAAATACTTCTTATTGATGATGAACGAGCCTGTCTAATGTAATTCTAGGTGTCATTATAAACCATGTCTTCTCGTTTAAATCCTTTTAATCTAGTGTAAGCAATTCGTGTTTGTTGCAAAATAGATTGCCAACTTTACTTTTGCTCTAAAAATAATTATATTGCTCTAATCGTTGCTTCAATCAGAAAAGGCAATAAGTACACTATAAACAAAATGAGTCTATTTGTAAATTGTTCAATAATTACGACGATATAATATCCTCCTAGTCGTCCTCCTAAACTATTCCCACTAAAATCAGAATAAAACTAATAAGAAGAAACAGATCATTAATATAGTCTCCAAACATAGTGTTCAATAACTCCAGAATTTTCTAATCAATCATTCAAATTATTTACTTCCTTCAAGCATCCAGTCATATACTCATATAACCACTACTTCCTTCTTACTTCGTCCTCGTAACTCTGTCCATATTCAAAAGTAAGCTACCGATACTTTTAATTTTATACATCAATTAGACTTTTTTATTTTTCCATTTCCTAATATATTTTATGAATTTCTTAAACCAATTCATACTATTCCTCCCCGTCTCTCAGAATTATAACCCAAAAATCCCGATATCTACTAAAGACCTCACAATTTAGAATTGCCAAGCCACTCCAATGGTTTCAGTAGTTTGATACTCATGCTCAATTAAGCTACAAATACAGATTTTAATCCTTTCTTAAATAAGACATTTAATACTCAATACAATTCTTATTGTAAATAGAGCCTATCAAAACACTTTAGTTATATTCGTCCTTAATATGGTTAGAAATGAGAAATGAATTAATTGGTTTACACTTAGAAATTTCAAGTTTATTAATTCAAGAACATATATACATTTACTTAATTTTAAAAAGAAAATCCTATTCTCATTCTATCCACTAATTTTTATCATTATATGTTATTATTTCAAATTACACATCAATAGCAACTATTAGAAACTCTTATTTTATTTATTCATAACTCTCTATTTGCTAATCTATTGTTATTTTTTATTATTATTTTCAAATTGAAATATTTTTGTATGTTTTATTATTTTAATATTTGATAGTATTATTTTAAATTCAAAGAATTTTATTATTTTTGCTATCATGAACAATGAAACAGGAAAACCAAATCCAATCAGATTGGTAAACATTGAATATCATTAGTTAAGTCCACTCAGCTTTTATATTTTATGGATTACAAGATTCATTAATATAGTGCTGAAGAATTGTATGAAAACAGAGTCCGTTTATTTGAGTAATTAATGACCGAATGGAATAATATGAGTGCAACAGACCAAGAAAAATTTAGTTTAAAAGTGAGATTCCCAAATGGAGGCGAAAAATCAAAATACCGCAAAGACGAATCCTCTTCGGAAACAATGTATGAAACAGCAGATGAAAAACCCACAAAAGTAGCATAACCTATAATAGAAGAAAAGAGTGAAAGTAAGGAAAAATCTGAAGAAAAAAAATCATAAGAAGTAATCAAAGAAGAATGTATATATAAAAAATTATGTTACTTTAGAAAATAACAAGCATGTCGCATCAAATAAGGAGATAAAATAGGAGTTATAAATCTCTTATGAGGTAATTTCTGAAAAAGAAGGTAATTCTTAACAACCCCTGAAAAGTCAAACATCCATCAATTAACAAATAACTTAAGAAAAAGAAATTGATGAAAATGAGGAGAGTATGATTCAAGAGGATTCAAGAGAAAATAAAAAAAAGGTGGACGATTTATCCTAAGAAAATCAAGTTGAAGAACAACCTGGTCTAAAAAGAGGGAAAAGAATTAGCAAAGGTTAGAGACGCTCTCAAAGGGGTAACAATGATACCAAGAAACAAAAGGTTGGCTAAATTTAAAAAAGAGCATTAAGCATTTCAAAATAAAAATAGTTAGATTCACAATAAAGTGAAAAATAATTCTCGGTAGTTGATACACTTACTTTGAAGTAGCTGAAAGATTAAATTAAGAATTTATTTAAATAAATTGAATGAAGTTAATAATCATATGTTTATATAATTAAAAATACATAATTATAAATCATTCTTTTGATAGTTGGGAATGGGCAGATTTTCGAATTCTGATTTTTGTATAGCTCTAACTTGTTGCTGGAGTTGAATTATTAATTTATCTCGAATCTACACTATAAAAACTATTTGCATGGTTGTGAGTTATAATTTTATATTGCTATTTAAGGTAATTCCATGAATCAAGACTTTATATTATTCTATAACATTCTTTTGAAGATTGTTTATTGATAAATTTGGATATCAAATTGCAGATTGACTTTATAAATTCATTTAAATAATTAAATTTCTTATTTTACACTTAATTTGATTGTGTCAGTTCTGCCAATTATTTAACCACACTTAATAAATTTAATTTCATAAATATTGTATGGATGTTGAATTCTGATCCAAATTCCAAATTTAATTTCAGCAGTTTCGTAAATATCCCTTAAAAGGTTTGATTGGGTCGAATGGGGAAACACTATTTGCAGATTTCGATCAGACAACTCCAAGTGGTAGCAGTTATCCTATTTAGTAATTGCGTTTGTCCTCTACTCATCCCATAATCAATTAATAGATAGAGTGTTTCACAAAGTAAGGTTTTGCTGATGTCCAATTCAATAATTTAAGTTGTGGAGGTTTTCCATGACAAAGAGTTGATGATCACTTTACACAGATAATCGATATAGGTTTAGCCATTATCTTAAAAGTTCATATATTCAGGCTTCTTCTTGATAATAAGATTGACTAGTTATCCACAAATGACGGAACTATTTTCTTTTACATATGGAGTTAGCTTAATCTTAAACAAGTATATCTTGATCATAATAATCAATTATTACCTTCATTAGATTGTCAAAGACTTTGCAATTTTCATCCAGCAAGATGATCCCCAACAATTATTATCTGCTTTCCAAATTGTGAGTCTTAGAAAACAACTTATGATCTCCTAATATCAATTACTAAATTATTATTGACAAAAACTAAAGTAAGTTATAACAAAAGGGTTCATCCTTCATCAAACTAATAAATTAATATTATTTTGAGTATACCTCTCTATTTGATATTAATCTTATTTTTATTCGTGGTCCCATTTGCCAAGTGTGACATCTTTCAGTGACAAAGGGTACAATTAGAATGACATATTTCTTGAATGTTTTTTCTGTATGTTTTTATGACTATCCTTAATAAATGAAACTGATTTTTAGTCATATTTTGTATTGCTCTCCTTGGTTTCAACTCTTAATTCCAAAGGATTAGGATTGTAGTTATAAGGAACAAATGGATCCTTCACTGAATCTTATTCATCTAAATCAAACATTACTGAAGCACTCCTTAACACTATTAGCTTCTCTCTTGTAGCTCTTGATTATCTCTTTTTATGAGGTTCGTTGATGATTTCTGCATTCTAAATAGCTACTCTGATAACATCCATCATAGATGCTGGTTTTTCATTGCTTGGGGGTAAGATCTTATTTGAAACTTTGTTGAAAAAAGACAATTATTTGATGGTCTTCTTTTAGACGAATGGCTTAAGTTAATCTATGTCCCATTTTAAGTGTATCTTTTCTTCAACAGTAAAATTAAAATTATTTTCGTTTTACTAATAGACTTTTTCTTTCAGATGGAAATCTGGATGTAGAGTGAAGGCATCGAGCATATTGTTGTTCCTAAAGTTTTATGAGCATTTAAATAGCAAGTCCTATTTACTTTTTGGGTTCAATAGTAAATTAACAATATCTTCAAACAGTTTAGCTGCCTTAAAATAGGACCAAACTTAATCATACAATTTTTATTGATGCTCTGTAACAAAATGGCCCAGAGAATTAATTTATAAGAAGAGATTAATGAGAAATGTAGAGGATTGCTCATAATTGATGTAGTACAAAAAAGCATAAGGGATATTATAATGTAAACAGAAGTAAATTGAAATGTCTTATTCTTTTTCTAAATAAAATATCATTAATTATGTTAAATGATTGAAATTACAATTTTTTAAATGATCCTCATTTATGCATTCAGCCAAATAAGAAACTAAAAATCAATAAATATAGTCATACAAGCAATTTGTAAATAAGCTGGGTTTACCTTTGCGATAATTTAATGGTTCTCTTCGTCAGTTAAACTCTGTAATGATCTAATTGATCTGATGTGATAAATGTGAGCAGGTGATTGCAAGGAATAACAATCCTTAAGATTGGGTATGTCTTTTAAACTGATTTTATGATCGAATTCAACCTTCATCCACTAAGATAGTTTAATATTGTACACAATTAGCAGGGTCATATTTCAATGGACAATAGATAAACAAGAGCATTATCTCAATGTTTTCTTTCAATTTGAACATGTTCTATGAATTTATTACACTGCTGGCAATTCTTTTGGAGATCACGGGAATAGGATAATTCATTTTACTGAGCCACCTCTATAATTCGACTACGATCTGATTTTCCTTTCGAATTGAGTTCGATTTAGTAGGACTGTCGCATTCAGTTGGTTCTTCATAGAATTAGATCTCAACATTTCTTGGAGTTCTCATTGCAATTATTTCTTCGACTTCATGGAAAATTAAGGGATTGATTTCATGTATTAGAGGCCATTTATGCACGATCTGTTGGAGACTCGTATAGAGTTCGATGGTAACCTTCTAATCGTGGATATTTCCTAAGATGGTTTTGTAAGCCTAAGCAATTTATTCTGCAACTGACTAACCTTCTTTGGAATCATTTTTAGGGATTTGTTTGATAAAGAATTGTAGTTAGGTTATACACTCTTTATAGATGTTTGGAAGTTGGCTTTTGATCACGTCTGACAAGAGGTAAGTATCTTGAGAAAATACCAATGTACAAGCATTTAAGAACTAAATTTAAAACTACGTGATTGGTGCAAACCTCTCAATTATTAACTCCAAGAGCATTTTAATATTTTAACCGAACATTGATTAGAGCATCAACATATAAAAAAAGAGATTCTCTTGTTTAAGCAATAGATGCCACATCGATTGAAAAGGCAGCAATTATGCAATCTGTTTGCATGCTTTAGACATAAATGAAAATCGAATTTACTCAATATTTGTGTTCACCTATGTTGGTATGAATAAATACAGCTTCTTTTAAATATTCTGCACACTTTAATTGCATTGGATGATGAAAGTCTATTTTTATTATAATTTTATTTATTATCACAAAATATGTAATAAACATAGAGAGGTCGTAAAATGAAAAAGAGTCAGAGTTCTAAGAAAATCAGGGCTTAAACTGAGGATATTAAGAAGAAATCTTTAAATAAGAAGACGGTTTGTGTGAGACAATTTTACGTAGGTCCTGGGAACAATGGCAAATTGATCGCAAATTATTTATCATAACTTCAGTACACTTATTGCATAAATCAATATTTAGAGGTTGGAAATAATTGGATCAAGAGATAAGTAAGACTAATAACGATTTCTATTTAAAATGGGTGTAAACCAATTCTGAAATTTAATTTTAATTGTTCAAAGAAGGGCAATAAATAATCAACCATTTACCGAATCATATGATTCTGACATCCAAATAGTTAATAATTTAAACTATGAAGGAATACGAAAGATCAAAATAATGTATAGATACAATATTTAAATAAGAATTGCAATTTAGTTCAAGTCATTTTTTCCCTGAAACCTACAGAATCGACTTGACTTCAGAACAATTGAGTCTTGAAGAAGACTAATTCCTGAAGACAGATAATTCGGCTGTTTGGATAATTAAACCAACATATTTTAATTGTGGACGAGGTATCAAGCTCTGTTCTAATGCTAAAAAACTGAAATAGGAATTTTTAAAGTAGAGTTTATATGATTTAGATTAAAATAAATTTCAAATTAAATAAAAGCTTAAAAAGGATTTTTATAAAATGGGATTTTCACTCCCAATTTGAGAAAGTGTATTGTTCAAAGATATATTGAGAATCCATTGCTTTTGGAAGGCAGAAAGTTTGACATTCGATGTTATGTTTTGATTGCCACTACTCGACCGTTATTTGTACTATTTCAACATGGCTATCTACGATTATCGGTTGATAAATATAACGTTGAAGATATGGATGATGAAAAAAATAGATATAAACATTTAACCAATGCTGCTATTTAAAAGAAGCATCCCTCTTTCAATCAATCAAAGGAATCAACTATTTGGTCTATGCAACAATTCGAAGTAAAGGATTTTATTAAGATCCCTAGTAATATTTAAAAGACAAAAAGAATGTTACTTAAGAAAGGATTGAATTAATATATTTATAAATGAAAAAGATCTTTGCCCATATCATTAGATGTTCAAGTGATAAATTTGAAAAACGATTAGGAACTTTTGAGTTAATGGGTTGTGATATAATGATTGATACTAATTTAAAAGTTTACTTAATTGAGATGAACACCAATCCTGCATTATTCCTCGGTATTAATATGATATCATGTAGATACTACTACCTAAGCTGCAGTTATTCCCCCAGTGATACATTAAACACTTGATTTAGTTATCTATTTAAACGAAGAAAGAAACAAACCGATTGAAAAGAACTTATAAAATTAAAGTAAATTAAAATTAGGAAATTGGGAAGTAATTCATAATGAAGTTACTAATTACAATTTAGTTACCCAATTGAATTGAATCTTACATATTAATAAAATAATACATAATTTAAATTTCAATTTTTAATTATTTTATCAATTAATCCCTTTGTTTTTTCAGTGAAATTATTAGATATAGATATTATTTCTCTTTCATTTTTCTTAACAAGGGATGTTTTTAATATTGCTATAATGATAAAACTAGTATAAATTACGTTAACTTGTTATGTGCTTAAATTTAAAGGTTTTGAAATGATTGAACTTTTTATTTGCTTCATCTGCATCCATTTTCCATTTTTCATTTAATTTAAGTGATGAAGATATTGAAAATTAATTATTGAAGGTAATTGAATACAATTAATCGAAAAATTCTTCGCTTTCTATATATTTTCTCAACAATTAACTAAAGCTTAAATTTATAATTATTACATTTTATCAGTATGAGTAAATTGTGAAAAATTAGTGTCTCCATCATGATTAAATGGATCCAAATATCTATGGTTCAATACCTATTTTTGTAAGCATTAACGAGAATGAACTTCTTTCTTCTTCTCAGCAACGCATTCCAATAATATTTATTCAAGCTCTCCTCTTTAACAATTCTATTATGATAGTTCTACTTTCAATTACTAAGTCAATTATTTTTCTTTCTGCAACTGCTACTTCAAATCTTAGATTACATTACTTTTATTGATTTCTTCAATCTAATATTATGCAATTAATACCTATTACATGTCTTGATTTTATCTACTTTACTATTAAGATGATAAATCTCTCTTATAAAAATCATGTAATGAAGAACCTTAATCCTAGAATTTTGTGGATAATTGAGTCTTTAAAGTTTTCTTCACAGATGAAAACCCCCTTTTTGATCCTTCACCAATTTCATCTTTTGTTGAACTCACGTGAGTGCCATCCTAAGTCATAGGTCTCATGTCTGGTCTAATTTCAAGTATCTTCTTCATATTATTTCTTTGTCCAACATCTCCAACTTGACTTACCTTTGTTCCTCCTTTCTGTTCCTCACTCTTTTGTTTATACAAATACAATAACTCATATTTTAATGCTTTATTTTCCTTTTTTGAATCTATTTAATTATTCCCAACTTATACCTATCACAAAACCTTCATAATATTGCTTTTCTTCTTATGTAATTTTCAATTTAAACTTGAGTTCTTCAATAGTTCTTAATTATTCCTAACATAATTTGTCCAATCTTAGGGCTTCTTCCTTAAAATAATCTCTCTCTTCCTCCAGAATTCTCTTTTTCTCATCTGCCTTCTACCTCAGAGCCTCCTCGTCTATTTTTCTCTTCATATTCTTTAACTCCTTCTGCACGTCCGTCATTTATTCCCTATAAGCAATCATAAAGTCATCCTCTTAAGATTTGATAATCTTATCAATCTTCCCTTATAAATTCTCCCTATTCCATCATTACTTTTACATCAAGAATATCTTATAATTTATTATAATCTCTATCGATTTCCTTCCCGTATTTTATATTGTCTTCCAAAAACACCTTCTTTTTTTAAGGCATAAATGAGGTCTGAGTCAACAAGATATTATCGAATCCATCCATGACAGATTTTGGTATTTCTAAGATGAAAAGTAAAACTTACAATTAGGAGGTTCCATTAATACTAAATAATTATTAATAATTTTTAATTAAATACATAAAAATATATGTAAACTGTAAAGGAAACAATTTAAGCAATCTGCAATATTTTATAAGCATTTGGGATTAATAATATCGATCCCAACACCTTTAGATAAGCAAAGCATAATCTCTCTGAAGCTGTAACTATGTCTTAATCTTTTTTATTAGATTAAACCAATTTCAAGCATTATGCATAACTTACTCATATTAGATTTATTCGATTTCGAATATAAATTAAATGAAATTACTAATACACATACAGATCCTGATGGGTTGGAGATCATCTTGCTTGCATTAAGAAATTCCCCATTTATTATTTACAAAAATGGTAAGCCTGGAATGGATTATTCATCAAGTCGAGATTTGCTTTTAGTTGTTGGACAAATATTGGCTGAATCAGATATTTTTGAGAAATACAAAAAGCTAATCGAAAAAAAAGTGGCTAATTTGAAAATAAAGTTAGTTCATAAGCCTAAAGATTAGGAAGTAGAGATTTCTAATCTTAGATTTGCAAGCGAGGGTAATTAAGTGAAGGATTTTGAAAATCTAAATAGAATAATTAAACATCAGTTCAAATAACTTTCTTGCTTATTTAAAAGAAAGGAAGCCCAATAAACCTAGGTATATTGAATATACGATAAAAACAGATTGATAAAATAGTATAATAAATGAGTTTAAAGGATTTTACAGTAGATCAATTGCTCAGTCTGTCAGATCCAGATTAATTAAATGAAATTATAGCAAATTTGAAGGAAATAATGTAATTTTTAGAATTTGAAACTTCAATGCATAGACATCAAGAAATATTTTGGGCATGGTTGGTAAGAAGTATTGTTATTTAGGAAAGCACAGTTGATGAAGACAAAAAGGATGTCAGAGATCATGCAGATTATGGATTTCCAGATGAAACAATAATTTTCGGTCCTGGTTAATAGATGATTAAATTAATTGAACAGTAAATATTGCTAGATTAATAATAGTACTTAAATGAAACTTCAACAACTAAGCGATTAATTTGAACTATTTGAATCTACCTCATCATAATTTGAAAATGCTTGGGAGAAAGTATCTTCATTGTTGAAAGAAGATCCAGGTTCTGAATAGAAGTTATAACAATTGCAATTGCAAATTCATAAGATTGTAGCTTAGAACAATATTAAATTAATTTCCTTGAAGACCTTTAAAGAACAAGTATTCTCTGAAAAAGACTTACTATATTGTCAGGCTAATGATTTTATTAAATATGCCATAAAACAAAATTACACTTAATCATCTAATCATAATGAAAGTAATGGATTCGAATAGAAGATGATGTATAAACAGGAACAATTTGCATCTAGAATTGAACAACTACATTAATAAATAGAAGATGAAGCTGGAAGAATCAAGGTTCATCTCAAAGAACTAGTGTTTTATCCATAAAAATGAATAAACTATAATCATTATAAATTATATATTCTCAAAAATTTAATATGTCTGATGTTTTATTATCCTTTTTTATTAGATCCTCCAAATATTTAAATCTGCACAAAACTAGTCTCTACCTATTACTTCTTGTGATCCTATTGATCTCCATCTTTGATCAAAATACGTAAACTTGACTAGGAAGAGACCTTGTTTAATGTACTTTATATCGTCTGAAAAAAGAGTAGGTTTACATTCAGACACTAGTTAATTGTGTTTGGGAATAATATTTCGTATGAAAAGAAAATTAATTATACATTTTTATATAAAATTAATTTGATTCTGTTTGTAAAAGGGAAAGTGTGGAAAGAATTGACAAATAGTTTAGAGAGCTTAATGATGGAATAGTAAATTAAAGATAATTCTAAAAATAGTACTGATTGTTGAAATTTAAAAAATTAATAGGAATATATAATTAATTCATCTTTTGGTATAATTAGTGTAGTTATTTGATTATTAAATTTTGAGTTATTATTTTATATTTTAGACAATAATATTGAGAAAAACGAAAGTCCGAAAGCTTTGATGAGTGAAGCAGAGAGATTATTGTTGAAGATGTTAAACTGTTGTTTCATTTAAAATACTATGAATCCAGCATTAAAGAATGATATTAATATTTAATATTTTAGTATGATTACCAAAATTTTCATTTAATATAAATTATATATCTTATTTTGAAATAAGCTTGCCTAGTTACTTAGTAACAATGTAATCTAAATAATCAGAAACTAGATAGAGTTGGTCCTATCAAGTAAACTTTTGCTTACGATTCTTTAGGAAGACAAACTTTTATTAGAACTTATTAAACTTCATGGCTGTACATCTTGGAATCATATTGCACGTGAACTTCAATCTTTAGGGAAAAACCCCTTAAAAGTTCGTTCTTCGGCTGCTTGCAGAGAACGATACTAAAATATTCTTAACCCCGATTTGAATAAAAGTAATTGGACTTAGGAAGAAGAAGAAAATTTATTCAATCTTTAGCAATCTTGTGGTAATAGCTGGGCTAGAATCGCTGCGTAAATGCCTGGTCGTTCTGATTTGTTATGCAAAAATTATTTTTATGCCACTCTGAGGAAAGTCTTACGTAGACTCAGTAAGGCAGTTGGTTTGGATTAATGTAATTGTTTAGATATTATCGTTTAGCATCGGATTTATTAAAATAAATTAAGCCTAGTGTCCTTGGAGTAATTTACAGCAGAGATGATTCTTTTAAAAGATTCAATATTGATGAGAAAATGAAAACAGAATTTTAATAACTTATCAAACAATACAGGTACAAAGAAAAAGAAGAACTCAAATAGCTCTAAGAAAATGATGTGGCCTATATAAAATCTATGCTGAACCAATTATTTGTCATGAAGTAAAATATATATAAAATATAATTAGCAATAATTACATAACTTAGATGAAGAAATATTCTTCAAGGAAGAATTCTTAGTAGGATGTCTTTGTTGTTGAAAACAATAGCAAATTAACCATCCAGAATTGTGTAACTGTTCAAAACTAAAAAAATTCTAAACTGGAATCCAAACTTCTAAACGCAAAAAACCTTAAATTAGATTCTTAGTATGAATTCGATCAACCTAAAACTAATTTGTAGAATGTCTCATAAGAGAATTAATCTATATAAGTTTATTAAAATCTAAATCAAAATCATTCTGAATTCAGTTCAATCAATCAATTTTAAGTAAACAAATCATTAGTAAATTAGGGATCATTTTGTGCTCCATAACCTGTTTTTATATTCTGCATCTAACAAAACTTTATAAGCTAGCCTATCTAATCCATTTAACCATATTACATACCTTAATACCTGCCTTACCCTTAACCTCATCCTATGATCAAATAAGAGTTCTTACAGATGATGTGATTTATATCTAAAATACAAAGAACATTAAAATACAAACTATTCTAAATTAACTTATGACCCTTTTGTTTCTTTCTATTTAGTTTTTGCAGGCATATTTTGGTTTGTGTTAAAATTAAAATTTTTAAACAAAAAACGCTATATATAAGAATAATTTTATTTTAAAATTAATTTAATTAATCATTTTAATTATCTTTTATACTCTTAAACTAACAATATTTAAACAGTTTATCATTTATAAACAGACCTTCCATTAAAAAATCGAATGAAGAAATTAATATATTTTAATAAATCTTTTTAACATTTACTCAGATTTTTGGTCCAGCATTTATAACTTCTTCAGAAGCTTTGCTTTGATACTTTTAAAAATTCTTCTTGAACTTATCCCCAAGATTTCTTAATGTTCTGTCAAACTCACTTTTGTTTCTATTAAAAATTAATGATTTTAATATACATCCAAGTATTTTTTGGATGAAGTATTTAATCAGGCACTCCAGTAGCTCTCTTGGGAATTTGGAGATTGAAGACCTCAAAATTTTCAAATTCTGCATTGGCTAATTCTCCACTATGAATAGCATCAATAATTGCTCTTGTGTTTTTGAGAGACATTCTTTTTCCAATGCCATATTTTCCACCTGACCATCCAGTATTGATTAACCAACATTTGGTTCCATGTTCCTTCATTTTAGCAGCTAACATAGTGGCATAAATAGTTGGATGTAATGGTAAGAAGGCTTCACCAAAACATGCTGAAAAAGTTGCAACTGGTTCCTTGACTCCCATCTCAGTACCAGCGACCTAATGGGATTAGAATCAATATACCTTTGCTGTGTATCCTGAAATGAAATGATACATAGCCTATTCTGGAGTCAATAAGGATACAGGTGGCAAAACACCATAAGCATCACAGGTAAGGAAAAAGATATTCTTGGGGTGACTACCAACAGCAGGATTTTTGGCTCCAGGAATAAAGTCTAAAGGATAGGAGACCCTGGTATTTTCAGTAATGGAAATGTTATGATAATCGACTACTCTAGATTCTTTATTAATAAATTCCACATTTTCTAAAACTGCTCCAAACCTAGAAATTATTATGAATTTTACTTTACAGCATTAAAAATTTCAGGTTCCTTTTCCCAACTCAAATCTACACATTTAGCATAACATCCACCTTCAATATTGAAAATACCTTGATCAGACCATCCATGTTCATCATCCCCAATCAATTTTCTTTTAGGATCTGCACTTAGAGTAGTTTTACCAGTTCCACTCAATCCAAATAATAATGTTACATCTCCATTCATACCCTCATTGGCAGAACTATGAAGAGTGAGAATTCCTTATTTAGGTAACATATAATGAGTAACTCCGAAAACTCCCTTCTTCATTTCTCCTGCGTATTAAGTTCCCATAATGACCATCTTTTTGTCTGTGAGATTGACAGAAACACAAGTCTCTGAACCTACACCTTAAACTAATTTTGGGGCTGACATGGGACCAGCATTAAAAATGTGAAAATCAACATCATCACTAAAATCTCTCTTCAATTCTTCAGTTGTTGGATTTATGAGCATATTTTACATAAATAATGCATGATAAGCTCTAGTACAAAATACTCGAATTCTGAGACGACTATGAGGATCCCATCCTGCATATCCATCAACCACAAATAACTATATTCATTTAAACTATATTCTTACTCTAGGTCTTGTGTTCAGGAACTAAAGGGCAATTTATTCCAATAAATTGTGAGATTTCTTTGGAATTGGAATATTAACATCTCCCCACCAAATTTCTTACTCAGTTACTTCATCTAAGACTATTCTCTTGTCCTTTGGTGATCGACTAAATTAAATTAATCAATCACTTGATTACCCTGTTCTTCTTCCTGAATATGCCACCATTGCTCCAGTGCTTGAAATTGATCCTTGTCTAGTCTCTGGGTCAGGTGAAAGTGGATCCATAGCAGCGATTTCATACAATTCAGGAGTACTGGCATTTCTAACAACTGTGGTATTGTGCAGTCCCCATCTCGTTATTTATTCTAGAGGTAGAGCCTTGCTAGTGTTGTAGGTGTATTTCCAAAGGTGGTGTAACATCAAATGTTAAAAAGATATATTTAATAATACATAGGTTCACAGTTAATATAAAACTTTATATACTTGATGAACCTTAGCATTTCATCAATTATTTATTATTCTAAGTATTAATTAATTAAAGTGCTCATATTCAATGGCGTATTATCTAAAGTATTTTCTTATAAATTAATTAATTTATAGACTTAGTTTTATCGAATTATTTCATAATAAAGGACAACCAAGCTGGAATTTTAACCTCGATTCATTAGACTTATTTCCATAAATATTTAATACGTTTATGAACATCTTCTTCTCCTTACATACGTTACTCATTTTTCTCGATTACTGTTTAACTTTAACTTTTCATAAGAATTCTCTTGCAAATTTCATAAGTGTCAAATGTTAATTAAAAATTATATTTTACAAAAGAAGGCAAATTGATTTAGAATTCTTTACTAAGTTAAAGAAATATTACTGAAATTGCAGGTTTCGACTAAATAATAGTTTAAACTATAAATTATTATACATTTTAATGAAATTCCATTTAAAAATACCTCTATTATCCAAATAATTATCATTCTAAGATGAATATGATATTTGGATATAATTTTTGTATATGTAACCAAATTTGATCTATTCGACTAAAAAAAGTTTTTAATTTAATAAATATTTTGGAATTATTTTTATTAAGATTAATCTGTCTTTTTTAGTTTAAATTTGATGTTTTCATTAGTTTTAACTAACTCTTTTGAATAATTATAGCCTTTTAATTAAGGATCTTTTATCTTCAGGAAAATCTGAAATAAAAAACACTCAAAAATAAAAATAATAATAATTAGCCTAGTTATACCAATACATATTAATTTTATTCAAAGTAATATCTAAAGAAATATTATATCATCAACCAAATAAACTCAAATGAAATATAATGTTGAATAATTAAATACAAATTCATTAAGACTCAATTTTTTTCGATCAATTCATACTTTTTGATTAAAAGATAATAAACTGGGGCAAAAGAGTTTTCTTCATGGCATATAACTTCAGTTTCATTACTAAGATATATATAGATAAATGAGGCTTTACATTTGTATTCTTTTTTTATAAAGTGGACAATCGAGTACAAAACTTTCAAATTCTCCACCTTCTCCACAGGGATGGAAACCAAACTTTTTATTCTAAAATTATTATTTGCTTAATCTTACTATATCTTTGAAATAATCATATAATTCTTGAATAGTTTTGCCTAAATGCTTTTGAGTCAAACCCATGGCTGCAACTTTAATAAGAATGATGTTCATGTTATTTTAGAGCATTTAATCCAACAAAGAAAACTAATCTTGATTCCATAAATAAGCAAGGGATGTTAAGCCTAAACGATTACAACTAACAATAGTAGATGATATTACCAATCTTCAACTCTTAATTTCTGATAGGTGGAAGCAATAGCTCCAGAACTGACTCCCTTGATATCAGGGTATTAGATGAGGGCTTCTTTTAAAATGAGATAGAGGTCTTCCACTTCATCTCCAATTCTTTCTTCGTCCTTGCTTTGATAATCCAAATTAGTAATTTTAGGTGTTCCAGATATTTCTCTAGTCATTAATGGTTTGTCCATGGCTTAAGCAATAGCTTGGATTGCATTAGTGCCAACACTCTGATACATGAAGCTATCAGATTCAATTCCAATTTCTAATTTGAATGAAATGTAATTGTACATTTGGGATATAGATTTACTAATAGGACAAGTTCGTGACCTTCTTGGACACATCTAATTATATTATAGACTGAATCTTTGCCTCCTGAGATGAGAGCTAAAAATTTCATATAATAAATTTAAAAATGATGGGGAGTGAAATGAAAAGAGAGAGGATTGGTATAATGTTAAATGTAGAACAATTGTCAATAATTGTATATGTTAATGAATCAATTTCTCTTGCTGATGAATTGAGCGGTGGTTGATAATTTCTCGCTGATGTGTTCTTAGAGTCTGTCAACGATTTCGTTTTATGCAGCTCTAGATTATAGTTTCTATGATACCTTTCAGCAGTTTGAGTTTCATAGATTTCTGATTAGACTGCATACCATGCTTATTATCCAGCAAGTCTTTCTTCACTGTTTTCTAATTCTAAGGTGTGGAATTCGATCCATGATTGAGCATCTTCAATGGTGTCCTTTTATTCTTAGATTTAGACTTCCAATTAGGCTTTTCTTTCAACCAATCTGGTGTGTTCGTTACTCAAGTGAGCGCTGAATTCAGCCCAGTGAGCGGCTTATCTTTCTTCGACGTCCTTAATTATTGGATTGAATGATTACAGTTTTAGCAGCCTTTTCTGAGACTAATTATTATCTGATTTCGCTCAAGAGTTAAGCAATCTTGGTTAAAGCCTTTTAGTTGACTCCGTGAGTGGCTAATTCTGTAAGAGCAGCAACGACTGGCTAAAATAAAGATATAGGAGAAGCTGAATACTTGTAAGAGTTGGGAGTGGGAGGTGTTGTCTGTGAGTCTCTTGTGAAT